>JAVQKG010174526.1:0-25115 GCA_036025885.1 Hypseleotris bucephala
TTTCAGTATATTTTAGTGTGACATATGCTTTAACTGTCACTCACTACTTTATATTTTACGTCAGCATTGTTTACTCTTGATTTTCGAAACACTGAAAAGACGAATGTATTACTGTATGTATCAAATGAATCACAGATGCTTTATTTAATTCAACTATGCCTTTTATTTCATTTAAGTGATTAAACATGAAATCTTGGCAGTTTTGTTTCCAATAAATCGGACAAGCAAACTGTTATTGTTGTGTTAGAGCCTCATTCCCCAAAATCATCCACTGTGAAAGTACGGTTAAATACTGTTTACTTACAAAACGGTAATAAGTCGTAGTTTTATGATTGTTTTTCAGCCAGTGGATATCGATTAGGAAAAAAAGCTCATCATTGAACTGAAGACATCCACACATCTCTCTACTTCTCTGCTACAAGTTGAAACTCCCGTGTTGTCGGCTACAGAGATAGCAGCTGCAGGTTTGATCTGGTAAAATAGTGTTAGTCTGTTAGTATTCATCTACCACTACAACCTGAGATGGACAATGTTGTCATCTAAAGTTGGATTAAAACTCTCCCCAATTACACTCCTCAAATCTGGTCATAATAAATAAATACAATATTATTCTTCACAATGACATATGTAGTTAATTCACAGTACTCAGCGGAGGAGGGTGGGGTGGGGGGGGATTAGTACAATTGTTGACTCATTCACATACATCATATCTACGTCAGCCCATAATACAAACACAGTGTGCCTCCTCCATTTATTTACAATCCCGGTACATTCCTGACCACACCTCAGCAGGCACGGTCAGAGGAGCATTGTCATATACAGGAGGAAGGGGCTGAGGGTGGAGAGGTGACTTGTGTATCCCGCCAAAGACCCATAGTTGCTGGGATAGGCTCCAGGCAGTTGTACACACAAAATATTTTTTATTTTTACAGTCTCTTTAAGCTACAGTAACCGTTTAGGTGACTTCTTTAAGAGGTGGCCTTAGTTCTAATTACCTGACTATTGTAAAGGGCCCAGCTTTAGGCTTATAGTTTCTTTTTTTTTAAACATATTCATTTATTATCTGGCTTTTCAAAAATACAAATGATTGCACAGAATCTAAAATTTTAGTAATTAAAATGACAATACACTATTCTAAATATTGTTTAAATGCAGTTTCCTCTTCTGCATGTATGTTTTCAACTCACAATTCTTCATCCTAGAGAACACCAGGTTATTATTCATGATCATCAATAGCAGTTTTTTTTCCTAATTACTCAATTGTGTCGATTTTTGTTTGACCTCTCCACCTTCGTCCCTGCGAGCCAAAGGGAGGCAGGTTTGTCCAAGCATAAACATTCTACAACAATACAAGCTGAGCAACACATTAGGGTCAGGAGCATAAAGGCGGCAAAGGGTCAGCAACACAAGTTAGAACGAGGAAATAAGGAACAGAGGGGTCAGTGAGAGGAGCTGTGACAGAGGTCAGAGGTCACGTAGCGGAGGTTGTTTAAGGGGCGAGCAGACACAGGTCGTACAAGCGGCTCACGTCTTAGCCCTGGCCTGTCCCTGTAGATACACAGCAGTGAGAGAGGAGCGCTTTACTGCTACCAGTGAAGAAAGGCAACCACTGTCCACTGTCCACAGTCACACGCTTTGACTGCTCCAAGTGGGTTAATAAAGTAGAAAACATATTTGGATTTGGTTCACAGATGCTCTATCCTGTTTTAACAGTATTTCTTTTTTTTGCGCACCCCACTTTTCTGTGTATCTACGACCAACAAAGTGCACAGAACAAGATAGAAACATGATCGGAGCACTTTGTTTTGGGAACACTAAGCGGTCCAATATTATCAGGCACATTTTAAATGTCTCCTTTTATGACCCTTCAAGTTTTGCTACGAAAATACATTTGGCAGCACCAAAATTTGCCTCCGTGGTCAATTCTTTTGGTTGCCAAAGGAAACCGGTTGTATTTTTTTTCTTAATGGAAGGCATATTTCATTATCAAGAGAAATAACTACAGATAGAAAAAGAGATATGTCCGTGGAAAAGGCGCTATGGTATAATACGATGAACTAAAAAGTCAGTCCTTCGCCCTTTCTCCTAAAAAACATAACCAGCACTAAAGGTAGAGAAGAAAGCGATGAGATGTGAGCCGCAAACCAGCCGCACAGGAGCGGGCTTTCTGAGGAGAGGCAGTGGGAAGCGCTTTAACAAGAGAAGGACATCAGAGAGAGCTGAGCTGGCATGCTGCTGCTGAAGGCATTGTACTGGAGCAGTGGTCTACACCCATCATCAGAAGCTCTCGGGCTCCTCCAGCAGACAGGGCTGAGTGGACAGAGGCACCAGGGAGGGGGACAGACTGCGGAGGCCCACCCCGGGTCGAAAGCTGAGGTCCGGGGCCGGCAGTAAGGGCTTCAGGATGCTGACCAGGCAGAAGGCAGAGCCACTGTTGGGGATGAAGTTGACCTTGTTGCGGTCGGGGCACAGGAAGGGAGGGATCTCCTGCAGAGGTTTGGGCCTAAAAGACAAAACATTCAACATATATATGAAGAGAACTGACAGACCAGACTAAATAATAGCCCCACCTGAGTAAAGAACTTAAGGAAGTGGTTTAAGACATTGTCTGCCCTCTTTTGTTTCAGGGGTCACCAGATCGTATTGTGTCTGGTGTTGGACAGCCCATGTGGGAATTGAACCCCAGACCTCCTGAGCTAGAAGCTAACTAAACACTACTGAGAAGGCTTTCAATTGTAATGACTAGTATCTATTGCTTATTTAATATGACTTTTTCTAATCTTCTTTAAGACCACTGATGTGGGTGAAGTGTACTCACATGTTCTCCTCGATCACCTTGACCTTCTCGCAGCCCTCTGGAGGCTCTCTCTTGAAGGTGTAGCTGTTGTTGGGTCGGGGCGACGCGGCGTATTTGGGCAGAGGAGAGCAGGGGCCCAGCTCTGGCAGCGGACAGGTCAACATTAGTAACAGATCCCACATGATGTTCAGTGTGTGTATGTGTTTTGTGGTGCTTTACCTTCATACGGGCTGCCCCCACCTGTGTCGTTCAGGACGGTGAGGTAGGAGGGTGAGATGGAGTCGGGACGGCTGCTGCAGTTGCTATGGTTACCGCTCAGGCCACCCCCCGAGGGAGTCTGTGTGTCGATGCTGCGGGTGCTGCTGCTGCGCTGTGGGGGGACAGGCGGGGGAGCGCGGTGCCCATCTGGGACGTCCTGAGGCTGAACGAGACCGCAAAAACAACAACAGTAATGGAGCTAATCCCCTCACTGTGTCTGTAGTAAATATAGAAGAGGTTAAAAAAGATACTCACAACAATGGCCTCCTCTCTCTCTGGGGTGTCCTGGATGGTGATGCGCTCTATCTCCTGATTCAGTCCCTCCACGCTGTTGCGGAAACGAGGGGCCGACGATTTGCCGATTGGGATGGGTATCAAGATGGTCTTGGGCATAGGTGACTGCACAAACACAAACGCTTTTTTAATAAGATGCCTTTTGTAGAATATTTTGATGTTTTGTATTTGTTGCTTTAGGAACAATCATCACTGAATTGACTACAAGGCAAAATCTTTCATGTTGAGCAGAATCTAAAGCCCTTTTTATTAGGCTGCATGGATATCAGTCCAGTTGTGTTTTTCCATTGTTTCACGGCTGAGAGAAAACAGGACAGCTGCTGGAGCAGACTCCACTGGGAACAGGTGTCAGAGCCAGGCTCCAGCTCGGTAGTCTTCACAGATACACTGTACTAGACCAGGGCCCATTAAAATGAACAGGACACAGGCTCATGGAAGATTCAAACAAGGACAGTAAGGAAAGTGGAGCATCCTCAATTCTCCAGATTATAGAGCTATCCTAGTTCTACTTTAGAGGTAAAACAGTGTCTGAAGCTCACCTGTGGCTGGATGATGGTGTGGCTGCCATTGAAGGGGGACTTGCGTTCTTTATCCCTCCGATGGCGACTGCTGCGTTTGCTGCGCTGAAGTTGTTGACGCAATTTGGCAATCTGTAAAACAGTACAACACAGTCAAATGTAGAGTGTAATGTGACATAATATAGACATGAATAAAGACATGAGCATTCACTGACCTCCTTGAGCTGGTCGGTGCTCCCACAGGAGGCCGAGCGTTTGTGAGAGCCCCTCCTCCTCTCATCTGCCCAGGCCCTGGGGGTCTGCAGCACAAAAACTTTCAACTTAGAACACACAGTCCAAATAGTCAATGTGTTGGTTCACACATTGCTACAATTGTGACATAATATACAGTATTTACAACCCTTAACCTTAATGAGTGTAGAAATTACATGGTTACCAATCATAGCTTGATATTTTAACACATCTCCATTTTATTTTGTGTATTTGATTGGTATAGCACTGATCCTATGTCTTGAGGCAGCTGAAGCATCACACACAGTTGTTAACCTGCCAACAGCTGATGCAACTGTCTGCAATGGCTCCTGACCTCTTTGCATTCAATCATTAGAAATACCTCACTCTCAGCTAAAACAAACATGACATCTTCAGAACACAGAAAATAGCTTACATTTATAAAAAACTTAAAACATTAATTTATAACATACTTTCAAGTTGAAAAGATGAATGGACTGACCTGGGTGGCTTTGTCCCTCATGTAGGGAACGTGTTGGTGCTGGCTGTCGTCCTGAGGCCAGGGACCGGTCAGGTGAGCGCCAGCGGTTGCGCCCTGTGTGGGCCACAGCTGGACACGATGACAGGAGACCAACAGGAGAATGGGGAGGCAGGAGGTGGGGCAGGAGGCAGGGCAGGGCGGGGGCGAATCCACCAAACCACGCAGCAGAGCAGGACCAGACGAGATGTGCTCAGCGAAGGCCACAATGATATCTACAGAAAGAGGATGTAAACAAGTCAACAACATGTCAACAAATGAAGTGCCCACAGCTGGCCCTCAGGATAAGCCCTTAGTGTCTGTCTAGGTTTGGAACATGTGCACTCCCAGATTGATCCTAATCCAGGCCGCGCAGCTCGCAGCGGACATGCCCCCTCTTTAAGGCCCCTGGTAATGGCATTAAAACAGCTTAGACGGGTTGAGTGTGGGGGGCACTGAGGGCATGTGCCCGCCTGCCCGACTGACCCTGATTCCCTGCACTAAGTGAATGCATGTTTAACCATCACTATGTGTCTGACTGCATCAGCACATTTCACCTAATGTTTATTTCATGAGCCCTGAGCCTTAAGTGCATGAATGAGGAGCAAGGCAAGAAGGTGCCCTAGAAACGCTGCCAGTGATACAATTCAAGGAATAATGTACAATTCATTTTTAATATGACTGCTTACACTAATTACTCTTTTGTAATGTTGGGCAATATAGCCACAAATATCTTGATGTTGATAATCTGGTCCTACTTTCTTCTTACTCGCCTGCTCAGGTCAACACACACACTAAACACCATTCTTTTCCGGCATTGAGGATTTCCTTTCAAATTACTTACTTAATTAGACTGCATAAATTAGCCTGGCGCACTGTCCTCCTAACAACTGCAAAACACACATAAACACAGAGCGCCGGCCGGGCACTATAGGCTCACAGGTCCAGGAGCTAAATTTGGCAGGGGGCTTGATCAGCGCACATCACTGTTGCTAGGGAATGGGGGCGACTGATCTCCATTAAGACAACAGTGGGACTTGTGTGTGAGTAAACAGGGCGCCAAGAGTCATTACCGGCTTACTTATTTTGACTGCTTTACTAGACCAGGGATATGTTTTGTCTGGCAGTGAGACATGGCCAGCAGTCTATAATAACAAAAGATGAGATGATAGTGACACTGTCTAGCCTATAGTAGACATACAGTAGTAGCGTTTGAAGATGGTGAAAAAAAAAATGATGAGCTGGCAACTTTCAACCTAATAACACTAATGGCGATGAATTGATTTTCTTTTAAATCTTGTGGTATTAGATGTGTGCAGTTGATGTATGTTTTAGAAATTAATAATCTAATGTTGCAGCATTATGTCACTGTAAGAAAAATACAAGAAAATGTTTACATGCCACTGGTTTCTTCCCTCTGGTTAATCAGTGGTTGTAGTTTACTCACAACTTTCGGTTATGAGATACTGCAAAAATCCTGAATCTAGTGGATGATCCAGACCCATACCAAAAATTGCTCACTTTGCATTTTGTGAAAGCAATATTTTCACTTGTGGCTTTAGCTTTTAATATTAGCACAGTAGCCTACATGATATTATGCACCTACAATAACATTAAAACAATCAGCATCAATGCCTAATCCCTATCTCTCCAGTAGCAGCACTAAATAATGTAGGCCAGTTTTGTTTACTACAAAACAGCATGCACCTACCTCCTTACAAATCACCACTACCACTGCACACCTGTGAATTTGCATTTTACACTCAAACAGGAAAAACAATTTCCCAGACAGCACATGACAGGCAAATCATGGTTAATCATTATGAAAAAAAACAAAAAAAAACATGCTTACCTATAGAACGGGCAGTAGGCGCGCTGCATGCAGAGCCCCAGCCCGTGTGTCGCTGTTGAAAGATGCTAAGCGGGATTCAGGCGACAAAAAGCAGGCTACAAGTGGAATATCTTCTTAGTTATGAATTAGAAGACATTTAAATGCGTTGAAGTGATGCAGAAGGTGCCAAAATGGGCGTAGCTGTGATGCACTGTAGTCTCCTCCTGGTCGTCGTAGATGGATGTTTTTCCTCTCCCGGCTGATGCGGCACGACGGCGGAAAAAAGCTATCACTCGCGTTTAGGTCCAAAAATGAGGTGTACAAAAGAAATACAATGCAAAATGTACTTGTGCGTGTGAATCTGCGGCGAGGAAAACAGAGGAAAATAGACGAAAGAGAGAAAATAGAGAAGAGATAGGCAGAGGAGGGCGGTGATGATGCTGGTTAGCCTTGCGCCTGACGCGACAGAGAGGACCGTGGTCAAGGCGCACGGAGACACAGCGTCAAAGCGGAAATCAGGTGCAAAAGTAAAACTGCTGGGCAATGTAGTTTTAATTTGGATTCAAACCTTTCTAAAATTATGCATGTAGAAATTTAGAGAAAGAATAAAACGTATAAAAATTGGGAATTGATGGATATATAGCCTCTTATTGAAAGATTGTTGCGGAGTTGGGTTGCAGGACTTGGCATTTTACTGGATTTGTTAATTTTGCTCATTAAAACACCTTGTTAGGAGTAACGTAAACTAAATATATAGGCTGTAATAACAACTTACATTTCTATGGCTGTGTGACAGCAGGGATCATTTTCTAGTCTTAAAATACAACACAAACGTTCCTTTCCATTCTTTTTAGGGACCCTCCAAGAAGGGGCACCTCAGGAAATACCCTGCCTGCCTGTACCCCCCAATCATAAGGCCATGGCCATAAGTTAACCCATTTTAATATTTTTCTTTTGGTTTGGGCTGTTTCTGTCTCTTTTGGCCAATGCTTTAAATCAAAATGCATTAAAACATTTTTTTTTAATCCAGACCTTGATTTCTCCATGACGTTTCCGGTTCTTCCAGCAGTACATCCACGCAGACTTGACGCACTGTAGACGGGGTACTGACGTAGCGCACCAACGCTGGCGCTCGTGCTGATGCTGCAGTTGCTAGGGCGCGTGGAGCAGACAGAAGACAGGTATAAACAAGAGAGAAGAGGAGAGGGCGCCTCCTGCTGACGGACCACGAAACACACACATTTTGGAAGTATTTTTTGTGAGGGTGAACGGGTTTAAAACTACGTAAAATGACACAGTTTTGGTTAAATAATGCATGTTTTTTTATTTTTTACACAGGCACATTCTCGTATATAACCAAACAAGCTTTAATCTTAAATCTTTGAGCACTATTTTGATGGAATACATTTCATAATTCACAAGTTGAATATTTGGTCTGAGAAACACTGAAGCTATACTGCTTTGAAAATATTATTGTCTTTGAATAAATTAGCAAACAATTAAACAAGTCGGCACAACAAGACACTATAATAATGACTTGTAGACAACAAATGTATTGATTTGTAGTCACGTGCTGTTTGGATGAACTAGAAGTTGAAAAGGTGTACCTAATAAAATGGCCATTGAGTGTTCAAAATCTCAGTAATTCTCCCTAATCTAATATATTAGGACCATTTGAGCAATCTTTTCAGTTGAAAAGAAAAGCACAGGTGTTATTGATAAACCTTAATAAAGCCTGTTTATTGAAGAGCCTTTCACAGAGCCCACTGAACTAAAGGAAAGCAGCAGAAAATTAGCGGCATTGATTGCCCCTACATGCTTTCTGTTAGCTGTACTGTAACATCAATATTTTAAAAATCTATTCATTTTGCCACTTACTGCATTGCCATCACAAGTCAAATGTGTAAGAAATGTGTAAGAACATATACATCCCAAATAAAGACAACCCGAACTCTAAGCAACAATTATTTCATACATTTATTGAGATTTCTTTTCATATTGACTCAAAAATGTTACAGAAACTGTACCGAGCAGGACGCATAGCAATGGAGTCAAAGGCTGTGTCCATTGAATGCATAACAGAATTTCATAAAAATGATGCAAATATTAATGCAATACACATACATAATTTTTTCTTTTCATACAAATGACAGGTTACAAAAACATAAATGAGATGTCTTTTTCATATGCCCTGAAGCTGCACTGAAAAATACAGAAGGAATACAATGACGTTTTTTACAGCGCTTAGGCCCAGACAGTTCAACTCAACATACATAACATACAAAAAAAATCCCTCAAACGTCGAGGGATGAGACGAGAATAAGCAGAAAGTATATCCAGCGTGCTTCAAAAAGGTTTGGTTTTTCATCAAGGAGGAGCAGAAATGGGCTTTTTTTTATAGAGTTTTCTCAATCACACACACGCACAAGTCCATACAGTGAGGTCAGGTAATAGTGGTATAGCAAGTTATATGGGCGGTTATCACAGATCCCTCCATTAGATTAGATACTGGTGATTGTAGTGTAGTCCTTTCTCGTGTAATTGTGCAAGCAGAAGTTCAAGGGAAAAAATCCACTTCCCAGGTTTATAAGGATTGAGTGTTTTTCAAAATAAAGGTCCAGAGACGAAGAAATAAGGGGATTGTCTTCCTTGGTCTCCTCTCCATTAATGGGATTTGTAAGTGTTAACTTGTGGATTGTTTACAAATGATTGTGACTATTCATAAGTGCAACAAAGATTAACATATCAAAATAAAAGAAAGGGACAAAAACAACCGAAAATAATAAAAACACCCAAAGCATCTAAAAGCTACATCCTATTGCACAATTAAAAATTATGGTACAAAATGTATATATAATACAACTGACAAAATGAGATTGCATACAAATGAAAGGAAATACAAAATGAAAAGATTTTTGTTTTGTCTTTAAGACCAGTCAGTTCTTTTTACAGAGCCTACTCTTGTTACAGCAAAAACATTGGTAAAAAGAGAACGCTCAAAGGATTGATTGTATGTCATCGCCTTTGTAAGTTTAGAGACCACTTCTTGTCATGGTCGCGACAGAGAGGACTTTTTTTTTTAAACACTGATTTTTCTTGCTCAAAGTGCACATAAGAAATAAAGGAAATCCACTCAAAACGATGCTATGCTCATGTGCTTAGAAAACATAAAGGGTGGAGAGGAGATAACAAAAAAGGGGATCAATAATAAAGGCATGGGAACAGAAGTGGATGAGAGAGTGCTGCATAGCTGGATATTCCATTTAAAGCAATGCCGTCATCAGAAAGACACACAGGAGTGAGACAGACTGTATTACTGTACATCAAACTCGATTGTTCACAAGACACTCCATGGATTCCTCTTGGCTGATTCTCAAACAGACAAAACCCTAACGCCCTGTGGTGCTTTTCAGTCCTGTTGCTGTAGGGGGCGCTCCACCAGTCACACGTGGGTGTCGCTGCCTCCCCCTCGCAGATACAGAGCCGAACTGGACTTGGGTCGATTCTGGCCTTGGCCTTGAGTGGAGCCGTTGTTATTGACCTCGTGGTCCCGGCTGTCTGTGGGGATGACCCACGTAGTCGGCCGCCACTTTTTCACTGAATAAGGTGTTTTGACGCGCTTCTTGATTTTATCTCCTGAACCCAGGGCCCCATCTGGCTGTCCCAAACCCTCCCCTGGGGAACAGGAAGGACACTGGTCAGTATCTTGTGACACATGACAAACCAGTGGGCATGCAACAGACTAAATTTAGATAATGTAGAAAAATATCTTTGTAGGTGTAAAAATTGAATCCTCATGCATTACATGTATGAATGTGTCTTTGTACTTGAAAACACAGTCTGCCGTGGTGAGCTTATGAGAAGTATTTAAAAATCACCTAGAGAGGCCAGGTCCATTGTAGTGAAGGACAAGTCCAGGGAGTTGGGTCTCTCGGGCCGGCGCGCTCGGGGCTGTCTGAGCAGGGCCTCCCCTCTCATGGTGACCGCAGCGCCCCCCTGAGGGTGTGCGCTGCCCGGGGCCGGTCCGGAGCTCTCTTTTGGGGGTCCTGTGCTTTCTCTGGCTGTTCCCTCTGTGCTGCCCCCCTCCTCCTCTGCATCACTCTCCTCCTCACTCTCCCCGTTGCCCTGGCCGTGGCCCGTGTTACTGTTGTTGTTGTTAGTGTTGGGGCGGGCTGAGCGCAGGGTGGAGGGGTCCAGCTGCTCCCTCTCTCTGCTCAGTAGAGGCTCGTGTTCATCTGGACTGGCTGTGATCACTCCTAAACTCAGCCTGCTGTCATCAGATCTCATGACTCCAGAGTTCTGAGTAAACCCTGTGGTGGCTGCAGTGCTGATGGTGGAGATGGCACTGGTGTGACCGTTCACAGCTCCGTTCACATGCACGTCTCTCAGGACGGGCAGGTTGTTTGTGCCCGTGCCCCGATGGGACTCGACTGCAGGGTTTGTAGTAACCACTCCTCCAATGTTCATCTTTGTCCCCTCCACCTGCCGCAGGTTAGACTTGCCCGAGCGGCCGAACTTGAACCTAAGTGAAGAGGAGGATGACTCTTTTTTAGCAGGTTTGTTGCGGAGGGGCAGGCTGGACGGCCTTTTGGGCAGGTTCTGCTGCTTGGGCAGTGGGAAGATGGTGCTGGGTATGGGGGCAGATGGCTCAGATGGCCCGGAGGCCTCACTGGCCATTTTGATGAGAGGGTAGAGAAGACTGGAGCTGCCAGGGCTCAGTGGGTCAGGAGAGCAGAACTGTTTTTGAGAATGCTCCATCAAGTTCTCATCTGAGCTCTCTTTCAGGTTCTTATCCACCTCCTTTGGGTCCAGTTTGGTGGTCTCCAGATCCTCCTGGGTGAGGTGTAGACAGACTGGGACAGTGGGGGCTGCTGTGGGCCCCTCAGACTCTGAGATAATGGTGGTGGTTGTGGTGGAGGCAGAGGGACTGCCTCTGAGACCTGCCCCACTAGTGCTGCTGCCCTCTGGGCTGGGTAGACGAGCGTTGGCCTGCTGCTGCCTCTCCTGGTTGATGGAGTTTCTGTTCCTCTCACCTGTCCCGGTAACTACTCTGCCACTCACTGAGTTAGTGCTGTCGGCCTGTGTGTTTTTGGCCACTCCCTCATGCTCCTCAATGTAAGTTGAAGGATGGTCTGTATACTGCCCAGACTTTGGTGTCATGCGATTTCTAAAAGAGACAGATAAGGCTTATGAGCGAACTGATGCAGAACTTCTCCACTATACGTTAATGCTCTTTTATGCTTTCCACAATAAAATAAACACAGTTTCTCCATACCTCTCATTGTGCAGTGTGGTGGACATAGGGTTGAGTGTAGGGCTGACAGATTTGGAGCGGTCCCAGATGAGAAGCAGCTCGGCCAGTCGTTCTTCAGCACACTGAGCTGTGAGCCGGGCCTCTGCATCCTGGTCCCAACAGTCCTCCATCGTCTCCTTCAGCGAGCGAACCGCCTGCAAGAGCAATCTTTTTACTGTGCTGCTTCTATTCCCAATGCAAAGCTACATCAACTCTCACAATCAACGGAAAATTACAATGGGCCAAATTCACTCCCCATTTGCAGGCGCAGTAATGATTGGATATCAATTTTGTGAACTCCCCTGCCACAACAGAGAGATATAGTTTCAAAGTCTGCTGATGCTGTTAGGATATTACTCTACTATAACCTACATTCAGGCTCTCCTCCCAATACATCCACATACATACCAAACTGTTCTCCTTCCAGGCCTCTGGGAATTTGGGCCGCTGCTTCTCCCTGGATACGAGGACCTGCATGTCCTCAAACGTTGGGTGGTTCCCTGCCTCCGCTTGGAAGGCCATCTGGTATTCTGGCACTGACTCTCCTGAGCAAAAACATGGATAAAAAATAAGTTTAAAATAGCTTGGCACATACTGGACTTATGAATGCGCTGAGTGAAATGCAATTTTCCGCCATGATGAATATGTCATCTATGGTTCATTCAACGAGCTACGTATGGAGTGACTTACCAGGGAAAAGGTCTGTACATCTCATGAAGGTTTCCCAGTAGACAAGTCCGAGAGCGTACATATCCACTTGTTTCAACGCCGACTCACAATCTCGAAGGTTCACCGCTCCTTCCAGCACTTCTGGAGCCATGTAGCGGATTGTACCCACCTGCAGTAAACAAGGTGGCAAAATGCTTATAGTACTGTGCAAATGTTTTAGGGAAAGATTAAGAAATACAAGTAGTTATGCTATTAAAATGATCTAACGCAAAGTGAGCAAGACCATTTTGGGTATGGATCCGAGGCATCGATTTCAAAATTATCTTACCATTGTGACATATGCTCTTTGTCTTGGCAACCAGTTAGAAACAATCTAATTCTACAAACCTGATCTCAACATTACAATACGGAGATTGCCATGAAGAAACAGAAAGATGTGAGTAGCCTACAACCACTGATAAAATGGTGGGAAGAACCAACTTGTCCTTGAAAAACAATAGAACTTCTAAAAGCAATGCATGACTTGATTTAGATGTCTTCACTTTGCATTTTGTAAACTGATTAAAATAAGTTGCACATCTCTGAAAGCAATCTACCAAACATCATGTCTTCAAACCTGTATAAAAATAGCCCTGTGCCGTATATAGGAGAAACGAATTCAAGTTTGTCACTCACTTCACTAATAGCAGCGTTTTCCTCCTCTCCGTGCCGCGCTGGCCTGTTTCCCGTCAACTTCATAGACAAGCCGAAATCGATGATGACACATGTGCCGTCTGCCTTGACAAGGATATTCCGGCTGTTCAGGTCCCTATGGGAGACTGCCGGCTTGTACAAATCTGGAAAAAAAAAGGCAAAGAAGTGAGACTTAACTGTGCTAATTTATATCTCATTAAATATTGAAACCCCTGCCAACACCATCTCCTAATACTCATCTTCCCAGTTACAATGTACAAATGTTATTTGCTAATGAAAACAAATCCATCTATTGAAGCGTCCCTCATTACTTATTGTTCACTAAAACCAAGTTGCAATGTCAACAGACGGCTAAAGCCTCTTATCTAATCATCAACAATGGGATTAAGGCGGTGCGTGGTTGTATGTGCTTGTCACCATCCAGCAGAGGGCGCACTGAACCACAGAGTTTGACAGAATCAAGGCTTTTGAGTGTACTATTGATGTGTGGGTGCAAGTGGAGGGAGGATGGCGAATGCATGGGGGAGACTGTGGCGTTACAAACACCAACTTTTTTTTTTGTCATCTCCTTGTGTGTCCGTCCTCTGGTCTAGTGATCACTGTACATAGCGCCTCATTTCTACACCCTCCTTTGTTGCTTTTGTCACACGCTTGCTCAAACAAAATAACTACCGCTCTGCACTTTCCCAGTCTCTCCAAGTACACTTTGTCTATTTGATGTTTGGACGTGTGAAAAAAAGGAAAGTGTAAATGTCTGGCTGGGGTTATGTTGAGAAAAAAAAATAGCAACTGTTGGCTTTAAAGAATGATTTTGTTGAGCCGACGGGATATTCACTTGTCATCTAAATCCTTATCTTGCCTTCCCCCTTGCTTCATACATCACTCTGAGGCCAATGGTTTGAGGTTAGTCTATAAATACCCTTGGCTTGAGGTCCACGCGCCGTTGTTTGTATGTGGAGGAGAAATTGTGGGGATGGATGCAAAAGCGCTCTGAGCTAAACAGACGCACGTGGGGCATTGTAACAGCATCACGCACTTTCTCAACCTCATTACAAAGTCCTAGGAATCAATGATGGGATGTATCTTGCTTTCATTTACTTAAAAATAAAACTGCAGCAACTATGGGTTTAAGTGGAGTACATAATGGACAATGGTCAATTGTCATTAATCGCAGGGTTAACACAACACTTACTCTCGCATTCCGTCACTAGAGACAATATTGATTCGCCAATTCACTGGCTAACAACACATCTTTTTATGATGTGTGGGAAAGTTGAATACCCAGAATGAACCCATAGTAACACGGGGAGGACATGCAGACACATACAGACTGTAGTGTTGGTTAGAAAAGAGAAACAAAAATGTACAAATAAAAAAAATATATAAATTATAGTTCAGATGATATCTTAACTTCTCTTTTTTAACAGATAATTCCTATTGCAAAAGACTTTTAGGTGCATGCTTTCAAGGTTCAAGATCTTGCCATAAAAGGTATAAAGAGCAGTGCTATAATTTAAAAATTGGTTAAAACATCCTTCACTTCCTTCAAACCAAGCCAAAGCAGTGGCCTTGCTGTATGATGTAATTAACCTGAGTTATGTGCCACTCACCTCCTTTGAACAGCTCTGTGTGCAGGTAAGCCAGGCCCCGAGTGACCGAGTGAGCCAGCCGACAACTGCTCACCCAATCATTTGTCTGAGCGCTCAGGTAGTGGCTTAGAGAACCCTAAGGAGGGAAAAAGAAGGGTGAAAAAGAGGGTATAAGAGGAACGGGGATACACAACAAATCAAAATCCAGCATCGCTTTACACAACTGACAGCTGAAGGGAGCAGGAGAAAATAGCTGACTCTGGGATTGTCACTTCAAACACAAGTCAACAAACAGCGAGCGAGAGTGTGCTCAACCCCCAACACACAAGCATTTTCTATCAAAGTCAGGCTACACAGAGGCTTAGCATAGAGTCAATCAAATGCATACACAACAGCTGAAAAGTACCAGTGAAATACTTCAACCATTTTATGTTTTATTATACTTATTGACTAATGTATGGTAAATGTACACTACATAGACTAAAGTATTCATAGTTGGTCCAGTGCTTATTTTGCAGTTGTAACAGTGTTTTGTGGGAAATTGTGGTCATTCATTCTGTAGCGGATTTATTACGCCATTGTTGGAGGAAAAGGCCAGACTCGCAATCTCCATGTTTATCCCAAAGTTGCTTCATGGGGTTGAGGTCAAAGCTCTGTGCGGGTTATACCCAAACATGTCTTGATAGTTCTTGCTTTATGCACTGGGATAAACTTGCAAAACTGAGAGACTGCATTATCCTGCTATTTAGAATTATGTTAAAATGAGGCTATATATTAGATTTCACAGTGGCTCCAGTTATGCATTCCAAGACATTACTTTCACCACATCAGGACAAACAAACAGGCCCAGCTGGCAAAGTGCCAACATAAAACATTATCTAAATATAAAGTATGCCCTCTAATTGTCTAAACCCATTTCCACCACATATTTCTCAAGTCTGTCACTTCTAGTCTTAGAGTTTATGCTGAATATGCCATATGAAAGGTCAATCAGCGATGTGAAATTATTTACCAGAAAATATTGGTAATCGCTAAATTCCTCCCTAATTATCTCTAACAGCATTGATAATCCATTATTGCTCTGGAACAAATGCGTAGTTACAAAATGAAAACGCCACATAGTGACATTTCAGTTTTTTTCCCTGCTCCAAAATCAATCACAAGGCAATTTGAGCATCCGCCGCTAAACAAGATTAAATTGCATCAGTTCGTTTTTAAATAAATTATGTTATCAATTACGGAAATTGTGAACGTCCTGCCCGGTTTGCTGTCCTCACTTGCACTGTGTTGCAGAGAAAACATGCATTACTCTGATGGCCACACAGCGGATCGGGCACATTTCAGTGGATAGTGGTGGATCAGCTGATTTCCAACAAGAAATAGCAACTGTCACACCACCTCAGAACAATTTTGGCTTTTCCAAGTACAATTTTGGGACTAAACAAAAGAAATAAAATAGTAAGTGAATCACAAAAATTCATTTATATTCAAGAAAAAAAGGATTGTACCAGAATTCAAACTAGGACTAAGCTATATTCAATCCAGAACTACCAAACCAAGACTACGTCAGTGCTATACCAGGGCTATACCAAGTCCACGTCTAAATAAGGACTAAACCAGGTCTAAACAATGCCAAACCAGAATTGAACTGTGTCTAAACCAGGACTAAACCCTGATACGCACATTAAATTCAAGCCCCAACCTATCTGGCTCTACATTAAATTAAATCAAGAAAAAAACGCTCCAGAGACCAGTGATACTCAGAGTTTAAAAACAACTGCCTATACTGAAACCAAGCCTGAGGTAGTTAGCACATCCGCAACAAAAACAGATGGCTGAAATGTTAATAGCTGCAGTTTCTCTGTCACAAATTGCTCACTGATGTTTATTCATCTATAGCCCAACAAAAATCCCTCCATTACTCACATGTGGGTAGTAATCCATGACTAGCAGGTACTCTGTCCTTCCCTCCGGTCCTGTGCGTTCGTCAGCGGCCACGAAGCGGGCGATGTTGTCATGCTCCAGCAGAGGCAGCCGATAGATCGAGCACTCGTTGAGGAAGTTTTGCCGATTGGCTGCGGTAAAGACTTTAACCGCTACCGGCCGTTCGTCTAAAGAACCACAGTATACGGCGCCATATCTGCCACGCCCAATCAACTGCAATGAAAATGAAAAGCAACACAATGTAACATTTGGGCCATTTTTTTGTCGAGAAGAAATAATAAGCTATGTCATGGGTTATTGTTTTCAAGTCAATCAAAGTAATGTCAAATAACAAATGCTTATGTTAGCACTAGCTGTTAGCATTTAGCCTGTTTTTGTCTTGTGTTGTAGTTTTGTCTAAGCTACTGGAAATTGTTGGTAAATGGTGTATAATGGAATAAAATCGCTGTCTATGCAATCATGTTTCCATATTGTCCATAAAATGCCACATCAGACACTAGTGGAGTGTACATTTTTGACATTTCTAGAGCTGTTTTATTTGTTACCCTTTAGTTTTTCATCCAAACAGCACAACAGACTTGCATAGGATGAAAACCACAACCCCCCTTAAGCGTTAGGGCAGGGGCAGTTTGTCCTGTTAAGAGGTGACCTACTACTTAGATCATTTTAAAAATACAATTTCAAGCACCAAATACTACGCAATGCTTTTGAGATTTACAAACTTTTGGATAAAGGCAGAACAACCTGTACTCACAACCAGGCATCAACAAACGACTCAATTAAAAGTCAGGAAATAGACAGAACACACTGTGCCACTAAAGTAAAAAAATCTGTTATAAATGCCAACTGCTTTTAATGTTTTATGTAAAGTTCTAGAGGTTTGGAAACATATTACTATCTCAAATACACAGTAAAAGCCATGCTCTTATTACTTTCCATTGTTTTGTCTGTCAAAAAAAACCTGCCTCTACATTGAACTGGATGTGAAAGACCGTGTGCCTGCATTCGATAAGCTACAAGGACAGCGTTCTCAATTCAACTCCTGCCTGAAAAGATAGTGCTCCCACAGCTGACACACACTTAGGTAGGTGTTAGAAGAAGAAATGTTTTAATGGCGTCTTTCGTTTTTGACTGGTTCATTACATTTGCACTGATCTGCTACCTGTCTGGTTTGTCAAGAAGGAATCAGTTTCAGAGAAGGCTAGCGTTTCTCCCCTCAAGAAGTGATACCTGTCATTTCAGATGTTTTTCTAATTGCTGTAACAAGAAAAAACCTATAGCTTACTACAAGAATCGATCTTTCATGCTTGGTTTAAACTGTATAACTTCAGTAGGTTTAGTTACCTTTATCTCTAGCATAGAAACAACCTTGTAATTGCTTTTTTATTGGACAAACCCAGATAAGTCTTTGATACGAAGCTTTAACATTATTTTGTAGCGTTGTGTTGAAGTGCCTTTTTTTTCTGAACACAAATCTATGGCCTATCAGCAGTGTGGCAAAATATTAGACCCATCTCACTGACTTGATATCACAATTTGAGCTCTCCCACATCCGTATTGTCTCTTGTGTCAGTGTAAGCAAATTCCTATTTTTTGCGCCGGGACCTTGTCACATGATCCATGCTGTTGTTATCCGGTGATAAAAGTCACATTGAGACGACAAAAGTAACCAAACACCTTGATGTATTTTTGGATGCATTTTTTTTTATCAGTGTCGATGCTTTCTCCTCTCGTCCACCGCCTCTATCCTTTCTGTGAAGTTAAACACTAGCGGCATGTAAAGCTGCTGCAGTCATGTCTGAATCAATGATACATGCTTTTATCCTTTAAAACAGCCCAGTCTGTCCACAGGATTTGGGGAGTAGCGGACAAATCGAGCCATGCCGCTAAGGGGGATTTACTTTTTTAACGCTGTATAATGATGCTGTCACATAAACATTCAAGCATTGGCATGTACAGCTTTCAGTCTTGTCAAATTGAGATGCTATCTGTGACGTTAGTAAATCTCTAAGCATTCACAGTGCCATAACACAATTTGTGCTAACTGCTGCTCTGGCTCCCTGTAGGGTCATTCAGTCAGACTGACTCAGTTACACAGAGGAGAGCTGGCAGGCCACAGCATCACTCTCTGTGCACTGGCTCTCTTATGGGCCACAAACTGTTTCAATTGATGAGCAGATGCTTCTTTAGCACACAACATAAATATTGTAAACTGGCTCCAGTACCAACCTCCAGCAGTTTGAGATTGTCCAGGTCCAGGGAGCTCTCTGATCCAGCAGCTTCCATCATGTTCAGATTGTGCAGGCCCTGCTTACCGTCGCCTATTACCATAAACACACAGAGAAAATTGCAGAAGATGTTTAATCCATGCAGCTACAAATTAATTCCATTTATGAAACACAAAATTACCAAAAACATGAACAGAATATGAATGGCGTGTAACTCACCACGCATCATGCGGTAGCCAAAGTAGGCTGCTACAGCAACCACCGCCATCACGGAGACTGTTGCCAGGGCGATAATTATTGTCTCTTCGCATCGCAGGGCGCGAGTGGCTACAGGACACATCAAAACAAAAGTGCAAATCAAAGTTTGACCTTTTAAATGGAAACATAAAGAGATCGAAACATCCACACTTTAATTTATGAGCAGGTGTAACAGCCAATAAACACACAGTCACACAGTGCTGGAGTAATGAGTCTAGAGTGAGGGGCACAGTAGCTCAAACAGACCCCTAAAACAATAGTGTGTTTGACTGAAATATCAATTCACCACAAAGTCAACACACAACTTCTAATTATTTCTCCTATTAGGTCTATAAAAGTAGATCTGTAATCACTAACATGGAGTAGCTTCTACAAAACCTCACTCAGTTAAATAGTCCTGGGTGTGTAAAAGTCTGCCTGTTTGTGGACAATCAGGCATGTTGCAAAGCGCACAGAAAAAAACATAAATTAAGGCAAACAGCTATGAAGCATGGTCAACAGACTGGAAAGCAGTGTAGGAGAAAAGCAGTGGCTGTGTGGGACGTGAATGGAGAGAGACAATTATGTAAATACACAAAGAAGTGGACAGATGACGGCAGTAGCAGCAGTTTGAGCTGTCAGCTCTGTGTGATTAATGAAAGTGTGCATCAGCACCAGGAGCTCCTCCAGAGAGCACAAACACAAACTCTGGCCTCACGCTCCAAAAGTCTGCACTGTGTATCTGCTACTGTCAACAGTCAACAACACTAGTGTGAGCTGCCGCGAGACACCGGCTTTATCAATTATTGATGGCTTATAGAGCCTAAGGGCAGCTCTGACTGACGTACTAGCATGAGCCATGCATGAGCGCACACTGTGGGGAAAACACGCATATATAGAGCTGACAATACTGCCCTCAAACGTCAAGGTCAATGAGTTTATAATCAAGAGAGGCCCACACAGGAAGTGTCTGATAAACACAGACACACACAACACAACTCAAATGCCCACAATACATTACCCATCTCTATCACAAACAGCCTCTTTGTTACATACTCAGACTATAACATTGCATTCACAGTTGTCACTACTTCAGCTGGCTCCACATCAGACAAACTCACAACTATTTCCGACAACTATTAACTCCTTAGTAATCTGTCCAGACACGTCAGGAACCACTCAAAACAAAAACAGGGCTAACTTTAACACTGATCTTTCTACCTTGTTAGCGTCACGTCACAGTTATTTTGCGTCCGGACTTTCTCTGTGCTAGTCTGACGTGTGTACAGAGGGCAGCAGCTCACGCCCGCAGACAGACAGATAGAGCAGACGCCTTGTAATCCGTGGAATGCAGAGCGACGACACGGGTTGTGAGTCTGTGTGTGTGTGTAATTGTGTGTTTATATTGTGTGTGTGGGCTGAGGAGGAGATGCTTATGAACCTCTGCCACTGCCGCCATCCTTCCCCTTCTCTCACACGCACATTCATTCACAGTTAAACCCTGGGAGGAAAGAACAATTAACAATACGCTTCTTTTTTTTCCAGCACATTCAGAAACAAAATGTATCGTATGTGTAATGAGATGCACTACCGACTTCTTTAGTAGAAAGTGAGGACACTGAAAACTCCAAGCTTATCTCTATAAAACGCATGCCAACTCATCTCTGCAATTCACGGCTGTCAAGGTTTAATACGGGGAGCCATCGTGAGGTTTTTTTTTTCACCTTGTGGCTGAATGGTGAAGTATGGATGGAGGAGAGCATAACGTTTATACAAGTAGGTGTGGGTACGAGATGATATCAAACATCCTTTCATTCTTTCAGCTAATAGCTTTCCGAACAGTGTGGGCACTATTGTCTTGTCTTCGTTTTGGTTACATATTGCCCTCCCAGGAAATGTTAGTTTATGTGTTTCTTCAAGCGGACTGACTTTAATGGGTTTAAAGGACATTGGGTGGAACCGCCTCTAAACAAAGCGTGCCTGTGTAATAGTTTATGCTAATCGAGAAGGCTGTTTTGAACGAATGCACTTTACTGTTATGATCTTCTGCCTCACAGTAATTCATCAGGTTAGGGCTGGAGCAGGTGGTCCGAGCACACGGCACTAATCATTTTCTATAAATGAAAACATGATCTCCAATCATTTCTATTTGAGAGGAGAGAGGACCCTGCTGACGTACTTTCCCTCTAAAGTACATAGGTCTGAATCAAAACACTTCAGTTACAGCCACTCAGGTCCATTTCATGAAAACACAGGAAGCAGAGGGTAGGGGATATTTTATTGATTCAAGTTAGAGAAATAAATGTGATAGTGTAATGCAACTAAAAATGATCAGAAAGGAAAAAGATACCCCATACGTAATAGCAAACTTTGTCAGACAATTAACTTTCGAGATAGGCGTGTTAGTTGACACTGCCTGTGAAGATAATTGCAGGATTTCTCTGTGCTTAATCTGAAATTGTTTGATGTTATGGATTGGTAAAGCTTTACATTTTAAACAGAATAGAAGCTGGATGGATTGTGAGAGAAGATGTTTTTGAGGGATGCCACATTAACTGGAGATGCATAAGGATGAGAGAAATGCATTTGCTTTAACACTCATTTGTTTACAGTGATCAATTGAATCCAGCAGATGTGGTTTCCTAATATTTTACCATTGCTTTTTCTCTACTGATAAATCGTAACTTCCTTAGAGTCTCTCTTGTGAAACTTCTGCCCCATTAACTTTGCTGTATTTCTCAACGCTCCATTAGAAAGCACGTGATATAGTGAAGAAACATTCCTCCCCAGCATCTCACAGTAAGTAGGCCAGTGTAAGTACATCTATTCTGAGTTACAGTAGTAGTTAATGTGGTGTCTTACTGATTGGTTGTGCTGTGGTGGGGCTGGGCAGGGGAAAGTCCTCTGTGAAGTTGACGTTGCACATGTCACTCCCGCAGCAGCAGAAATGATAGGTGCCATTTTGGATCTGAGGAGGGAGGTTGGTCACGACGCAGCGGTCTTCACGGCACTCCTGACGGTCACCCAGGTACGGCCAGCAACCTGGAGAGAAAAGCAGACATGGTCATAGGAGTAATAAAATGCTTGTGTGCAAACAAAACAGACATGCTTAATACAATTTATGGATGAACTTTTCTGATATGTAGCTTTCGCAAACCAAGTTTAGCTGCTGACCTATTTGTCAGATGTTTTAAACTTGGTCGTACAAATTTGCAAAAAGCCAGTCCATCACCAATAATAAGGCTATTTATTTAGTAAACAATTCAAAGCTAGCTGATCTTTTTCTCTTCTCCACAAAAGAGCATGTATAATAATAAAAACAACATGTCAATAAGTGTAATAAATATGTCCATAACAATATAGCCTGCAGTATTCAATTGGATCTTTGACACAGTGAAAGTCACATTGATTGAGAACACGTAAACAACTAAAACTCTGAAATAGGACTATTTATTTGAACCTAGCAGAGTTTGTCTCTAATTGGCCATTTATTTTCACTGGTAAAAATAAACTGCCTGTTACTGAGGCAACAATAACATATTACAGATAATGCAGTGTTTGCCATAGTTTTCTTTTGAGTCTATGGTGACACTTGTGATTTTGCAGTTGAATTAAGTTAAAATGTCATTGATTTCCTCTATTCAATGTTTTTTTGTATAGTTACTTCTATCTATTATCATATAACAAGCAAAAAATATAATATGTTTTGCAATTTTATTTTTCAGCTTTTCTATGAAATGAGAAATTACAATGATTGGCTACATTGAAATAATTGTGATTGAGCTGTGCATGTTAACACGCTCAATGTCAAACTATGGTCAGTCACGTGTCATGGCGGTGTCTGTACCTTGCTTGACCGGCCGCACTTCCCCTGGGGGACTCTTCTCCCACAGACCGAAACAGTGGCTGCCTTTGGCACATCTGATGGTGGTGTTCTCTGGAGAGACCCGTCCCTCACCCCCTGCCACCCGCTCCACCTCCCACTGCTGCTGCTGGTCAGTGAAGGCACACTCCCTCTCCTCCCCTTGGGCAGCTGCAAGAGAGGACAAATCACATTTTAGAAAATTAATATTTGTTTATTTACCATGTTTGTATATCTGAGCATTTCCCACCTATGGGCCTTAAGTGGGATACATAAATATTTTGGAATATTAATGCATCACTCCTATATTCCATGTTTGCCCTCTTATTCCTGAGCCTAGCCCAGCAAATATAAAAACAACCCATGCTCACAGGGAGGGGACATGCAGACTCGCAAAACATTTTTGCTGAAAGTCAAAGTGCTTCCGCCCTGCCACCGCATAGATCGCATATGAATAATCAAAAATATGATTTAGCTTAAGTCACCGACAAGCATCCATCTCAAACTCACACAGCTACACAGACAGTCGGTGTCTAGTGGAAAACTGAGACAGATTGTCCATACCGCTGAAAAATAACTGCCCCAAGGTCTTCTGCCTTTCACAAACCAAGCTCAGCAAAAACACCTGCCCAGAGCGTAGTACATAAACATACGCAGGCCAACACAGACATTAATGCACCAATACTGATTAAAAACATAAATAAAGGCCACAAGAAAATGAAATGTCAGATTCTCCAACCATTTCTGCTTAATTTATTTCAAGCCTGTGGGCAGAGCTGCCTTTCCTGTGCTGTGACTACTACAAAAATAGGGAAGGAATATTTGGTTGTCACATAAATATATAGGGCTGGAGGGAAAGTAGGGTGTGAGTGCAGTCGCAAAATGGACAGCGCGCCTGCCAGGGAGAGTAAAAACGTCTAGAGACAACCACAAACATCCAAGCGCCAATGTCAAAGAATGTTTGTGTACACAGGCTGCGCGAAGAGTAATCTTAGATAAGGAATACATGATGTGCTGGTTTGTTTTTGTTACTCCCCGGGCTAGTTCCTCCCTTATCCTCCATTCAAAAGGGGGGTAAGCTTAGCTAGCCTGACTGTGCCCTTCCCAAGGTCAAGCTAACCTGTGTGGGCAGCGGGTGACGTGGTGGAGTGGTAGCTAGCTTTGGCCGGGCACCCAGCCAATTTTCCCTCCTCTGCTCCCATCCGTCAGATAAAACTATCACCCGTGGCCTACCGTGGGCTTTTCTGGCCTCGACCCGTGGGCCCTCTGCTGCCTACTGTTTGTGGGACTGACACTGCCTACAAGGGAAGCCGCGCAACAGCAACACACAGTACAAAAGCAGTTCAAAATAAAAGGTTAAGTGTGTGGTGGAATATACAGTTTGATGCATTTCAATGAGACGGCTGTGGTGGCAGGTTAGAGGTTCAACTCCCAGCTGCCAGTGTGTTTTAAACTTGATGCACTTACAATGCATTAATGAGTTCTGGGTTTAAATGTTCACCCAATTATCCACTGACAAGTAATAATCATGCCTAGAGGAGCACTTTTCAACTGTAAAAGCTCAGAATATTTATAAATAGTAATAACTTAGGGGGCTGACAGCATAATTTAACTATTGCAATGCCTAATATGGTTAGTTGGACAATTTCTAATTGTCTAGTAGTAACCCATATTAGCATTTAATAATAGCTTTAATTAATGTAGTGTCCAAAATACTGCCACAGCTGTCCTAGGGCAGACTGAAGGAGAGGTGGCATGTTTACAGCCTCTGGGATCACCGCCGTGACAGTCATGACAAAAACACATTCATGCTGCAGTGTCGCACATGCAGTGTTTACTAATTAATACACAGATGGACAATATTAATACAATTTCCTAATTACTGACACAACTTGACTGGGCAGTTGAATTCAGTATCAAATGTGCATAATGTGAAATGCTGTAATGCTATTAGAATAGATCTATCCTTCATTGATAAAACAGTTGTTATTACAGTTGAGGCTACACTGTTGGTCTGCTTCTTTCTTCTCTTAGCAACATAACTCAAAAGGTTATGGTTGGATTTTGATGAAATTCAAGAAAAGGTCAGTGATGGGCAAGATGGAAATGATTCATTTTTGGTGTGGTTCCAAGATTTTTTAAAAGGAATCTTTA
>JAVQKG010174592.1:0-14897 GCA_036025885.1 Hypseleotris bucephala
AATCACCTCTTCCTTAAACCAGTCCTGACCATCCCTGAAAGCTTCATCCAAATCCGTGCAGTAGTTTTTGAGTTATCTTGATCACAGACACGCACGCACGCGGACACGCACGCACACACGCCAACGCCGGCAATCACATAACCTCCTGGCGTCGGTAATAAATCCAGTCTGCTTGTTATTCTGATACTTTCTCATTTGTTTGAGACCGTGAGAGGGGGAGAGGAAGAAGAAAGGAAAGTGCATCATTCAAACTTTCAAACAGACTTTTTTAAAATTTGTTTTTCTGTTTTTTTCTGCACAAAATCAGGTTGTGCAGCTTAAACTAATGCATGCTACAGACTTAGTAACAGCATTTCTTTCTCTTTTTGTTTGTCAGCTGGGCACTTTCAGGTCTCCAGAAGGGGAGTACTATGTAGAGCCCCTTCACAGCCACCAAGGAGAAGAGTATGAAGAGGAACACACCAAACCTCATGTGGTTTATAAGAAGACTACAGCCAAAACAGAGCATGCAGAAGACCACTCCAACTGTGACACATCAGGTACAATCATATACACGCTATTTACAGGGATCTCAAAGTCAATTTCAATAGCTTTTCAAGACTTATTTTAGTCTAAATTAAGATCTCATTGCAAGATTCAGAACAAACGTTTTATCAATGAACAGTTGTATTTTGTGATCAACTACATATTTTGGTAATTTATTATCATTTTACAACCAGCTATATGAGGTTTCATCAATACACTCTACATTTCTAAGTACAATACTTTTAGGTCTACAGTGTTCATCACATATACTGTACATGTAGGTATGGTAGTCTGTGCAAACATTTGACTGGCTGCAATATTTTTACAAACAGGCCCAACAGATTTTTGGCATTATTCATGACCCGCCTAAACACATTCAAGATTAATGGCACCAGTCCCAGGTGAATTCAAGACTTTTCTGAACCAGGTCTAAACCAAGACTGAACCAGGTCTAAAACAGGACTGAACCAAGTCTAAAACCTGGACTGAAATGTCACTAATCCAGGTCTAATATAAAGTGAGTTTAAGAGATTATACATAGTCAGGAGTCCTTGTTGGATTTGATGGGATGGCTGGTGTAACTCTTAGCACTGCACTGATACCAATTACGATTAGCATTAGCAGCTCTGAAAACAATGATAAATCTATCAAGAATGACTCTATTTTTATTTAGAGAGGTGCCAACCAGGACTAAACATCATGACTTAAGATGGTATCATGGTCTCATTTATCAGCTGTTGCACTAGTGTGTGTAGTGGGACGGTCTCCATATATCACAGGAAAAGTGACAAGGAAGAAAGAAAAAAAGAAAGTGACAAGGAAGTGGAGGCAGTATCATGTCATCTGAGTTTACTGCCTCGGCGTCCTGTTGACTCCTCACTTCCTTGATAAGGGTCTCATGTAGAGGGTACAAAGAGATGCAAAAATCGGTCATTCAAATCATCAAACCGTCTTTTTGTGTGTGTCTGTGATTCACCAGTCATATTCTGATGTGTTTCTAAGCCCTATATCTTGCAATTGTCTATAGTGTACCCGCCTAAAGCCTCAGTCACCTCAGTGTAAAGTTTGACAAATTCACCTTACTTACAAAAAACATTTCTGGTCACCTATTTGTTTGAAATGATAAAAGTTTACTTAAAATGAGAAGAAGTTTTCTCTTTGTAAAATTTGTAGTAATCTGTCATAATTATTATTTAACTTTAGTCCCTCCCCTGGCCTATACAGCAACAGCTAACCAGACTTTTTCGGTTACACTTTGACCAATAGTAGAGTTTTACTTTGGTCTCTCCTCTGGCATCTACAGACTACAGACAACCTATTTTTACATCATAGACAAATGATATCACAGTATGGTGATACAGCGATAATCGATTTATCACACGTGATGATGATATATCACTGTAGAATGGTGAATACTTTAACTGTATCCCACAAATAAGTCTACTTTCGCAAAATAAGAAACACAATTTAAGTACAGCCAGATTTAAATTTTGTGAAATATACAAAATATTATTAATTCTGATATATCGATACAGTAGCCTGTAGTAATTGATGTAGTATGTATATATATATATAAAAAATCCCAATATGTCGGAATTCGATATTTTGTCCCAACCTTAGCCAGCTACCGCCTGTAGCTTAGCCCCTGGGAGTCATCACTTTTGGTCAGTTATACACTAAAAAGTTTTGAAGAAATATTACTTACTAAGCTGAAGACACTGAATAAGGTGCAATGAAAAGCTTGTAAACACGAGCCAATTTCTCCATTAGCAATTAATAAATATCATGTTTCAAAGTATATACAGGATTTTTTGGATCCTGCCCAAGAAATAAGACTTGACTGATAACCTTTTTCTGTTTTGCTTTGATCAAAGTCAATTTCCATCCCCCTTAGCTCTCTGTAAGTCGACTGCCCACAGTTTAAGCCTAATGGCCAGACGCCAGCTTTACCTAGACTGAACTCTTTGTCCTAAAAGCTCACCAATTCTCTGAGAGAGATAAGAAAAGCTGAAAAAACTCTGCTTCTAGAAAATGTGTAAACTGTTAGCCAAGGATAGGAACAATGAGTCTGCACCAGAATAGAACAATGCTTACAACTACAATATCAATACTGTATTAACCTATTTATTCTAACAGTCAGGAAATAAGTGTTTTAAAGCTGCATCCTGATATCCTTTTCCTTGTATTTTGCCACAGATAATTATTTAGTTATTAGTACAGTATAACTGAAATCATCTGAGAAAAAAAAACAGACTTTGAGGTCACCTGTGGGCTGTATTATAAGAGTTTTTGTTTTAGAGCAAGGTAAGGAACTGTTTATCCAATCACAGGCTTTCATAGAACAGGAGCACTCTGATTGGTCAATATCCTTGTCCAATGTCCTTAATCTACCCAGAACTAGAATCTATAAGCAATAATGTGAAGGAGCTATTGTTCTATTTCTCTCTCTTTTCAGACCTGGTTTTTGTCCTGACTGGGGCTGCAACTGATTATTTTGCTAATGTGGATTAATCTGTCTATTTCATTGATTATTCAATTAATAATTGGATAGCAAAAGAGATTTTTTTTTACCAGATGACGGGATTTTGTTTGAACCAGGTGAAGCTAAAACTACGCCACCTGAAGACTTCTGGATAGCGCATACTTACAGAAAAAGAAGAATTTTAATGTTAAATGCTAAATGTATATTTTGTGTACATTTTTGGCTTAATTACTGCTCTGTGTGGGTTGTAGTTGTTTCAGTCCTAGTCCTGATATATGTTAAAAAGAACACATTAAGACACCTGTAGGCTTGGGCTGCACCATATGAGATAAATATTTGATTTGCAAAATCAATTGTGTGTTTGTCTGTTTGTTTCTCTGTTAGCAACAATTAGATTATATTTTAGATTCGGATCACTGTCCGGATCCAGGATTTTTTCTAAGGCCATCTGTTTGACGATCATTCCAATACAACACCAGACCAACAGGGGCCCCTATAGAGCCAACAAACTCTGAATCAATACAGAGTGTGTCAAGTTTGCAATGACAGTGGTTGGCTGCCGCTGAATGGGGCCCTTCCCTTCCCCCACCCTTCTCTCAGACATTGCTCCAAAATAAACAAACCAGCAGCAGTCATTTGTAAAATAGTGCTGGTGTGCTGTTCCAGATGACATTGTTTTATTAGGCTATTAGTATTGTTTCTATGGTTTTGATAACCTCTCAACTGTATTAAGATTATTTGAATTATTTTAAATTGAGGTCTTAATAGAATAAAAAAAAAAACTTCACTTTAGCCATTTTTTTAACGGTCTCCAGTCCCACAGAAGGTTATATAAATAGTTTTAAGAGTGTATAGGGGAAATTCGAGTTCTGTGCTCTCAGAGTGCTTTTTTCTAGTTTATATTGCACGTTTTCATAAAATTGACAGTTCTATTACATATCTCTCTATTTATATATTCACTAACTCTCTGTTTTGGTCTCTCATACTAGGTCATAAACCTAGACCTAAACGACACAAGCCAAGGAGGAAGCCATTGGTTGTGGGTTCTACTCCTTCCCCTGTTGTCAGCTCTAATATCCTCACTGATTTGGATTCTCTTGGACTCTCGGCTGAAGTGCTCCTCCACTCAGACAGCAGCGGTGTGAGCGGTGCAAGACGTTCCAACGATAGCCGCGCTGGGGACTCCGGACCTCACCGGAGATCAAAGCGCTTCCTCTCCTACCCGCGCTTTGTGGAAGTCATGCTGGTTGCCGACAACAAAATGGTGGAGCACCACGGTAGCAATTTACAACATTACATCCTGACGCTAATGTCCATAGTAAGTACCGAGTCTTTATCTACACTTCTATCAGGTTCTTAGGGCATAAAGACTGAGGCTAACTGATAATTTGCGTTAGTGAGGTAATATAAACTTCATTTACACACACAGATGGATAGTAATCATCACTTAACTGTTACTCTGTTACACTTAATTACCTTTTTTTTTTATAAATTGTACTTTTAAGAGTAGGTTTACTGCACAATATATTTTACTTTTACAATACCTACAAAGTTATTACCAACCCTAACCTCTTACCCTAACCTTAAGTTACACATTAATAAAAAAAAACAATGGCTAACTATCAGAGCGCATTGAAGTAGTCAGTGTAATAAAAGCCATCATAAGGTGAGTGTGTGCAGCTTTGATGAATGTCCAGAATAAGCTGAGGTATGTCACATAGTCCTGACTGCGGGCATCTGGGGCCAGCAGTTCCCAAGGGGACTCCCTTGACCTATATTTGAGTTTTTAACAAAGACTGAGCCTCTACAGGAGTTCAGCCCTTCATCAACATCATCCCCCAACAGCCATATTCTTTATTACTATTTGGAACTGAGCCTGGAGCAACTAGTCGGATTAATCGTGATCCATCGATTATTGAAAGAATTGTCAACTAATATAGTAGTAGAGTTTACAGACTCTAAAACGGCATTTGCTGAAAGACAAATGAAAAACAACTCACGCAGAGCAGGAATTAAGTCAATTAATATGTCTATACATCTTATAAAGATACCTTTAATCCTTTTGCAGGTATCTTCAATCTACAAGCACCACAGTATTGGTAATGTGATCAATATTGTAATCGTCAAGTTGGTGATTATCAACAAGGAACAGGTAAAACACATGTAACAGTAACATTTGGTCCAGTAATTGTCCGTGTCACTAATGCTTTTGTGTTTCTTTCATATTATCAGGATGGACCCGTCATTTCATTCAATGCACAGACCACTTTAAAAAACTTTTGTATCTGGCAACAGAGTCAGAACATTTTGGACGACAACCATCACTCCCACCACGACACAGCCATTTTGATCACAAGGTGCAACAACGACATATCCTAGATATAAAACGCTTCTTAAATATTTGTTGTTGTTTTTTTTTACATTTAACTTAATTCAATTTGTGTTTTAACCACAGACAGGACATCTGCAGAGCAAGGGACAAATGTGACACTTTAGGTAAGTGTATTATTCATTTGAATCAAAACTTGCTATGAAAATTATCATTATTTATTTTCTTAAGAAAGACTATTGTTACTTCAAAATGATGTTGCTTGTGGGGACTAAAGTACTCATCCAAATAAAACGTTAGAGTAAAAATGTACCAGATGAAAAAAAAACTACCACAACATTAATAAATAGAGATGATTTTATTTCCAAAAATTAAAAATCAATAACAAAAGAAAGCAAAAAATGTCCAAATTGTCAAACTTTTTCACAACATAACAATGTATCTTGATAACACAGAGGGGTGGGTAAAACTACTATTACTCCTGAATTCTAAAATTTTACTCAAGTATGAGTACTGCCACTTCAAAATAATGTACATAAATATAATGTAAAGTACAGTGCATTAAAACGACTCTTTTAACTTACAACCAAACATACAGTTTCAAACACAAATTTTCCCACATACTATATAATTGTGGCTACTAGAAATCTTAATTGGCTTGTAGAATATGTTGAATACTAGCCACGGTGGCTAGTGAATGGAACGTTTAGGCCTTGAATGTAAATAATTGCTACCCAGATCTGATTCAAACTATGTAATATAAGAGGATGTGATATGTTTCCAGGACTTGCCGAGCTGGGGACAGTGTGTGACCCATACAGAAGTTGCAGTATCAGTGAAGACAATGGACTGAGTACTGCATTCACCATCGCACACGAGCTCGGCCATGTGTAAGTACATTTGTATCTGTTAAATACTACAAAAACAACCCCAATCACTATTCCTGAACATAGGATTTAGTCATTGCTAAAGGGTGTGAAAGAGGAAGGAATTTGAGCCAAAAAGATATATATGACAGGTTGTTGAAGTCAAATCATTATTATTATTAAAGCTGCACAATGTGATTTCTTTTGCCTTGCATTTATTAATATTATTATGATATTAGTGTCATCTGAGACTTTTTTTTTTACCAGCATCTGAATTATCTAGGTATAGATTTATGTTGCAAAAGTATTTATAAGTTAAAAGTATTTATGGTGCCCCAGTTTGTCAAACCATGATTCATTTTTTCTCTTTTATGTTTAGTTTGTTTTTAAATACACAATGTTTTGAAACATTGTCTGTCTGACAAAATTACAAATATATCTGACATTATGTTCAGACAGTACTGAAGTATTTTTTTTCTCTCCGCACTTTTTTACTTTTACTTGAGTAAATAATTGGGATGACTACTTTTTATTTTTACTTGAGTGACATTGTTTTGAAGTAACTGTTACTCTACCCACCTCTGGCTAAATTTATGGAAAAAACAAAACAAAAGGGGGGAGAATATGACATTTAGGCCCAAAGACTCAGCTCTGTCCAAAGTCCTGAGTCAGGCCGTGCTGGTGGTGTTAGCCGGAAGCTGTTACAGACCCTCATCTTTAGAAAACACTCTTTCTGACGTTAACAAAAGAAGGGATTGTTGAATTCTGATCTCAGTGGAGCAGTGACAGCGTGCTCCAGCCGCAGAGCTTGGTGTTGTGTGGTACCTGTCTAGCACCAATCTGAGCTTATGAAGGTGTTTAACCCGACTACAGCTTGAGTTCACGCTGCATAAATTGAAGTTAAAGTTTTGAAAGTTAAAGCTGCAGTACCTGGTTTTCATGGTATTTTTGAGCAGCAATAATTACACCTTGAAAAGTCTCAAAAAATATGGTTCTCAATGATGGAATGTTTATGTATATTGTGCCCCAACTAACATACATCTTGTGTGTTGTGTTGTGTGTGTCAGTTTCAACATGCCTCATGATGACAGTAACAAGTGTAAAGAGGATGGGGTGAAGGTGTTGCAGAATGTAATGGCCCCCACACTGAACTATAACACCAACCCCTGGATGTGGTCCAAGTGCAGCCGCAAATACATCACTGAGTTCCTCGAGTAGGTCAAACCTTTCTGTCTCTCCTGGTTTATTATAGATACATTACGAGTAGACACTCATTCATTTATCCAAGGGGCCCTATTATGCTGCTAACTATGCTTGCTTTCTATCATGTTATAATGTAGTTTTATGGTCAAAAGCACACGTAGCTGCACAAAAAAAACTTTTACACAATATTCTTTCATTGTCTCAGTTTACTTGTTTGCAACAATACAGAAACTAGTGTCTATCAGTGTCACACACACAAAAGCACTCTTGAACATAATAATGACAACTTCTGAGTCGCTAACTTCAAGCACCCAAAGAGCAATTTTAGAATCAATGCTATTTCAGGCCACCACTGCTGTCTATTATTGGTTGATTGTTTCTAGGTTGCACAGAGTCTCAGATTTATGAACATTATACAAAATGCATGTTTAAACAACCCCCCTTATACATTTAAGTAAATCGGTCTAACTAGAAATATGTGCATTCAACTACCACAGACAATTTTACATTGATACAAATGAAGATTCTCAAACACAGTCTAGAATGTGTGGATTAAAGCTGAGGATTAGTGTGCACAGTTTCTAAAAAGTGGTATAAATACTGTACATTCAAATGAGTAGTTATACTGAGTGTGTTTTCTGTTTGTCTGTCTCTCGTTTTTGTTTTTTTCTTTAAGTCATTTGATTTGTATTTCTTAATAGCACAGGATACGGTGAATGCTTACTGGACGAGCCTGTTTCTAGGCCATACAGTCTTTCACAGCAGCTGCCTGGACGAGTGTACAATGTCAATAAACAATGTGAATTGATATTTGGTTCAGGAACACAGGTGTGCCCTTATATGGTGAGTGAAGTCGCATCTGTCTATATATCTTCATATGCTCCTATTCTAACAGAAACAGCAGAAGATTCACTCTTTTAACCACTTTAAAGTTGCACTATCTGATTTACCCCCTTGTAATCAAGCTAAAATAATTCGACAGTAAATAGTACAGCATAACAATACTCTGAGACCCTCTGTGGTCTGTATTATAAGGGTTTTTGTGTTAGAGTGCAGGGACACTTGTTTTCAACCAATCACACACTTTCACAGTACAGGAGCTCTTTGATTGGTTGTCATTCATTGTCAGTTGGACAGTCAAAAAGGAGAGAAAAAGTTCAAACTTTTTTTTCACTGTTTGACAAAATGGGGGATTGCAGCTTAATTAAAAGCTAAATGCTAACAAAATAGAAAATTATATTCAATCAACCCTTTTTCTAAGTTACTGTAAACTTTCCGTAAAGTGCCACTAGTTAACAAATCATTCTCAGTCCTGCAGATTATTGGCCATTGTAGCCCGCCTAAGGCCCATAGTTGGTAGGCTATCTTCCTGGTGTGTGCAGTGCTAACTACCTCTGTAAAAGGCACATATGGAAAATGAGTTTAGTAACCCGTTTTGACACACTTACTACTAGGGCTGGGAACCGCAGAGTACCTCACAATACGATTCATGCTACATGTCACAATATGTTGATTCTGCAATATTCGATATATTGCACAAGATAACAAACAATATCTTACTGTTTTTAAAGGAATTAATACATTTTTAAACCGCATTTCTATGAATATATTTTCCTTAAAGAAATACACTTATTTTAATAATTAGATTAATTAGAATGGTGAATACTTCAACTGTATCTCACAAATAAGTTGAAGTACAGCCAGGTTTTAATTTTGTGAAATATACAGAAAATGATTCATTCCAATATACCGATACAGCAGCTTGACGTATCGATATACCATGCACAGCATCACCAAAAAAATCTCGATGTTTTAGTATTTTGTCCCACCTATACTTTCTACTGAGCTTGGTCTCCCTAATGTAGTTCATGTGACTGTTTAGACCCAGTGTCGCCGGCTGTGGTGCACCAGTCCAGAGGGGGTCCAGAGAGGCTGCAGGACCCAGCACATGCCCTGGGCGGATGGCACTGACTGCGGCTCTGGAAAGGTAAGCCCCATATAAGTCATCATTTTTTTCGAAGAAGTAAAGATTTATATTTTTGTTTTTTTGGTTTGGTCCACAGGTGGCAGAGTTTGAGGGGAGGGACTAATGTAAAATAATAATTTTGACAGATTACCTATGTTACAGTAATGAATTAAAAATGTAAGCACTTTGAGAAAGCCTTGAGGTAGGGGTGGGAAAATATGATGATTTTATTACGATTAAGATTACAATTTCTATTTGATCACAATTTTAGTTGACTTTGCATTTTTGTTTGACTTTGAATTTTAAGATTACAGCTTCATATAACAAATTGACTACAAAGCCATTGCACGTCAAATCCAAAGTTCATCATAATGTCCAATACTATTACATTTATTTTTTAAAAACATTGTATTACCGGTAATATAAACAATGGCACTGTCATTGAACGGGGTCAGAGATTCAATTTGATTTACTGTATATACAGTAGCACATTTAACAACTGTTGCAGCCCAAAGTGCTGTACAAATTATTAAAAAAGATAAAGCATTTTAACAATGTTTGTTTTTTAAAGAAACATAAGTAGTCCCTGGGCCACAAGTTTGGGACCCCTAAATGGGAATATAAAAAAAATATATTGTATAATTTAATTTGTCTCACATACCCTTCAGAACGTAGGTGTGTTGGCAGTGGATAAAAGTTCACCCGTACTTTGTGTTGCCCCGCTTTTTGTTCTCTCCTCTATTCTTTCCTCACTACTCAACTCAGCAACTCAATCTCCCTCCGTTTACTGTGATTTCTCCTCTTCTGTTGCCCTTTTTAGTACTGTAAACACGGCGTGTGCATTCCCAAAGAGCTGGACACCAGCCCAAAGGAGGGTGCGTGGGGCGTGTGGAGTCCGTTTGGCACCTGCTCGCGGACCTGCGGAGGAGGCATCAAAGTGGCTGAACGGGACTGCAACAGACCAGTGTGAGCATCAAGTATTCTTCATTTTTATTTACACCAAATGGCTCATGTTATGTCAGCATCTGCAGAGCGAATGCTTACACTCTGCATCACTGCTGCCCTGGATGTTTGTGAAGGTTGCTTTTTCCAAATTTTGTAAATTTCCCTAAAACTACATTCTTCAGTCAGTCCCTAGGTGGCGCTATTGAGGTAACTGGCATCATATTGTTTGGATGTGTTCGGTGGTGGAGGGTGAAGTTTGAGCATAATCAGGCAAAGTATGTGCAAGTTAGAGGCTGTCAAATATATCTGACTCCCCAATTTCAATCAAATATGGCCGACTTCCTGTTTATCGTAGGGCGGGGCCATAATAATATTTTATGTTTTTGCACGATGTGGAGAATCACTGTACCAAGTTTCATAGCTCTCCGACAAAGTAAGTGTATCCAGAGTCCCATAGGGATCAAAAACATGGTGGCGCTATAGAGGCATTTTTTATCCGACTGTGATAATTTGTCGGATCACTGTGCCAAATTTCATGAGACTAGGATTAATGGCTAATGGTTAATAAAATGCTCATAATCATAATTAATCAATCATCATTAATTGAAGAAGTATTGAGTTATTGCATTTACAAATTTAATCCTTAATTATTTAATTACTTAATTAATATTAATCGCAGACGTACCGATATCGATACAGTTCGGCGTCTTTATAATGTCCAAGTATCTGCAAAGTTTGAAAGTGATCTGGCAAAGCGTTTTTGAGTTATCGGGTTCACACAGCGACATGGACGAACATGAAACCATAATATCGTTGAACGTTTTGCCGATATAATAATGTTCTTTTCAAGTATAAGTTGTCTGCGCAGCTTAGTTCACTGCATAATTTGTGGAAGGGTCTATAGCACAGTCTAAATAGTACTGTATAATCAGATGACTAAATGATTTTGGCTGGTTTCTTGTTCAGACCCACGAATGGGGGCATGTACTGTGTTGGTCGGAGGATGAAGTTTCGCTCATGTAATTCCGAGCCCTGCTCCAGACAGAAGAAGGACTTCAGGGAGGAGCAGTGTGCTGCTTTTGACGGCAGGCATTTCAACATCAACGGACTACCTCCAAACGTACGCTGGGTTCCCAAGTACAGCGGAAGTAAGAATCCTCTATGACTGTATTTATAAGATAAATTATTGTTACTGTGTGCTTTCTGCTCTAGTAAACCGTCACAGAATACCTTATATAAGTCATTCATAAAATAAGATCTGATTATACATTTTAAACATTTCTTTTTTTTTTTTTTCTTTTTTTTTTTTTTTTTTTTTTTACAATTCTTATTTTAGGAAGCCTCCAGAGTACAGCTTTATGTGTGTAATGCCAGTAGGTATGCACATGGTGTGATTTGTTGTATTTTGTCTGTTTCATATCAGTTCTAATGAAGGATAGATGTAAGCTGTTCTGCAGAGTGGCTGGCAGCACAGCTTACTATCAACTCAAGGACAGAGTGATTGATGGAACACCATGTGGGCCGGACACCAACGACATCTGTGTCCAGGGCTTGTGCAGAGTAAGACTTTTTGTTTCCATTTGCAAATGTCTTTGAATTTGAAAATTACTAACAGAGTCTTTGAAAAGATTATATCTGTATTTATGGAAAAACACAGAAACAGAAAGTGACCAGTACAGCATTTAGCTGGCTGTAGTCAATGATACTTGCCTCTACTGAATTTGGCGTATCTTTCTGTTGTAATGCCACATAATTTCAAACGTCAAATAAATACAGTAAGCAAGTCTATGTTGCGATAAGCTTTTGTTAAAATAGGTGTGGAATAATGCTAAACATGGCCAAACAGCGGGGATAATGGCTAAGCTAATAGCCTTGCCAATGGAGTTGCAGTTTTAATGGCACTAGAATCGAGTGACTCAAATGGTTTATTCCGAATTACGTATGTAGCAATACATTTGAGGCAGCTCTACTGTTGAGTGTGACGTTGTAAATACAGTAAATTAGTAAGTTACAAAGATTTACTATACAAAACATACTAAAGGTTGTGTTTTGATTCATTTGCAGCAAGCTGGCTGTGACCATGTCCTGAACTCCAAAGCCAGAAGGGACAAGTGTGGTGTATGTGGAGGGGATAATTCATCCTGTAAAACTGTGGCAGACACTTTCAACATCGTCCGCTATGGTACAGCCCATATACTCCACCTACACTGTTACACATTCATTCATATTACAGTGTAGTGTATCATTATCATTCACAGGCTACAATGAAGTGGTGCGGATACCCATTGGTGCTACAAACATAGATGTCCGCCAGCACAGCTACTCAGGAAAACCAGAGGATGACAATTATCTTGGTAAGCACCTCAATACAACACCGTATCAAAAGCCCTTTAGTGTTTGTAAGGAGTATGTCAGCGGTCTAAGAAGTGGATCATAATACATTTTCTATAGAGATATTGGCTGGGATTGGCAACTGACAACTAATCACCTATCCATTATGTTAGAGCCTTGGATGAAAACAGTGTAAAATGTGTTTTTAATGTAGTGAGTGAAATGCATGTATGTGGGTACCATGGTCAGTGGTAGAGGGATCATCCTATTGCAGGGTTTGGCATTTCTATTGTTCCAGACGCTTTACCAACATTGCATGTGATTGAGTGATTGGCATTCGGTGGTGGCGCAGAAAGGCAGCCAGCCTTTTTTCAGTCTGCCCAGGGGCACACGTTTCACCGATATACATTTTGCTGTTGTGTTCAACAGCATGGGTCCTTCATTTTTACCCCTAAAACTCATAATTTTAGTATGAAAACATGAAATGACAGAAAACTTGCAATGCATGTCAGTAATATGCAAGGAAGGTTTCAAATTGATATCTCTAAATTTGAATTTTTTCCCCTATTCACCTGTAGTGTCTCACCATAATATGTGACTGTCTAATCTCAATGCAAATATTTTTAATAATTTAACAGAAGAGTCTATCTATAGTTTTGAAACCTTTCTATAATTCCATGCTGTAAAATATTATTAGACTTTCACATCACATTGCAATACTACACAGTATGTGTCTGAGTGAGTTCTTGTTCCTGTCTGAATAGTGCCGCTCTGCTGTGTTAGACTACATGTTTTGTTGGCATGCTAATACCTGATAGCCCTCTGGGTACCATTCCATCAAGGCTTGACAAATGTATGTCTGCACATATGTGCTTCTACCTGGATGTCTGCTGCATGATTATTTTGTCATATGTTGCTGACATACCTACACATGCTGCACAGTAACTATAATATGGGGATTTACAGATGAATTAATGACATGTTATAACATTGGAAGGAAAGCCATAAAAGCCATAGGATAAATGAGTACAATAGCACAGGATGTGTGGTTGTGCATTATTTCCATAAAGCGCCTACATGATACTTTTTTGCACATTTTACTGTCTATTTTGGATAAATTTAGATTTAAAACAGGAACAAACCATTTGTGCTCTCGGAGAGAACTGTAGCTCAACACAATTAATTACTCGAACATGCCTTGTTGATTCATAGAATATAGGAGTTTGCGGGAGTTCTTAGAATGATATGCTTTAAAATGGCTTTCGAAAGTCACTCTTTGCTCTTTCATCTCTGCAGCTATATCCAATAGCCGTGGAGAATTCCTTCTTAATGGGGAGTTTGTGGTGAGCATGTTCAAAAGGGAAATCCGAGTGGGAGATGCCATCCTGGAGTACAGCGGCTCGGACCATGTCATTGAGAGGATCAACTGTACTGAGCGTATCGAGGAAGAGATTATTGTCCAGGTACTACTTCATCCTCATGTTATTTCATATAAAAATACTTTGAACAGATTTAGCTGTTGCATTAAATGGATGTTATGATTACATACTTAGCTTTTGAAAAAATAAACTTACAATATGCGATTGTTATACTGTTTGTGGCTGCCATAGCAATACAGGTGCAGTCCATAAGTTTATATTAGTTAATATTTATATAAAAAAATAAATACAGTATCTTAAAAATAGTGGTATACCATGTTTAAGGCCCACAGTTGCCGCAATAAGCCAATGATGATGATTTGTAATGGCTGTTTGGGCATCTTGTGATGTCACTATACCACTAAATGTAAAGAGTGTATTGTCCCATTGGCTTATTAGAATGTCTTTCAGTTGGTGTGAATTGCCTGGTATTACTGTATTATTAAAGTGACAATGACTTTAAAAACCCAGATCATGATACCTATCTCCAAACTGTTTTGCCCTTTACAATCTTCAAAGTTTGCTTTTGTCTGTATTTTCCCAGGTGTTGTCTGTGGGAAATCTTTACAACCCAGATGTCAGGTACTCCTTTAACATTCCCATAGAGGACAAACCACAGCACTTCTTCTGGGATGCCTATGGGCCTTGGCAGGAGTGTAGCCGCCTGTGCCAAGGTGAGTAGGAGGATAAACACAACCAGTATTAAAGCTATTGCAGAGTATGTTTGCAACAGTTCAGAAACGACCTTATTTTATCCTTATTCCAAAACAATTCCTTATTTACACAGCAAGCTAACCAATAATAGACTAAAACCAGTGGTCCTCTACTGGTC
>JAVQKG010174602.1:0-15060 GCA_036025885.1 Hypseleotris bucephala
TTTATTTCCAGTTCTATGTTGTTCATCATAGCTGCACAAATATAGGCTACAAAGAGTCACTCAATCACAATGACATGATCAGAGTTTGGTTATTATTTTTCCTTGACGCCGACCGGCCCACCGGGAATCCTCCCGACTCTCCCGATTACCCACTCCGCCTTTGCTAGCAAGCCATGTTTCTTACTTTTTGTTATGGTTTGGAGACATAGCATAGCCTACTACATTTCCCATGATTCTCGGTTGCGGACAGACAACCTTTTTTTTCCAACAAAAAATCTCATCACACAATTATCAGTGTGTCTCTGTTAACTACGCAAACCATATTTTTAAAATGATATATTTGTGGTAATCAAATTGAGTTGTAAGCATACTGTTTTTCGTTGCCTTCGCTCATGTCAAAGAGACTACACTTCCCATAATCCTTAGCTACTAGAAGACGCGCGCATCATGTAATCTGCCAGAATCTTTTATTTATTTATTAACTTTTTTTACTCCAAAACTTTTTTTTTCTGTGTAATATTGCGGTACATGCAATATAATTATTTTTCTGCTATTAAATATTCACAAATGCGCGCTATGAGGTGCCGTGACGTCAATGAATGCGGCAGTCCAACCGGCATTTCCCGTTTTCCCTCGTTTTCGGTAAGTCAGAAATTTCTTTATCCGCTATGATTTCACAAAACAATTTAAAATACTGGCTATAATATTGTGTATATACATTTAGAATATATAAATTAATATATAACCAATAATAATATCCATATGCTATTAATTTCAAACATATAACTTGCGTTTCTAGCATCTTTGACTCTTTTTTTTCTCTATCTCTCTTTTAACAGCTCCAGTCATTTTGATCAATATCAACCCCAATCGTGTATTCCAAAAATTGTATCAACTCAAAGGCACTTTTAAGAGCCACGTTTGTCTTTTGTCACCTGTATCCTGGTTTGTTGCACTTGCTGTCATTTAGTTTTGTCTTGCGTTTGGTGTTTGATCTCTGTCTTTCTTTCTGTCTGTCTGTCAGTCTGACTGTTTAGTTTGTTTAGTCTGTCTGTTGTTCTCTGTGTGTGTGTGTGTGAGAGAGGGTGTGTGTGATTCACCATGAGTGAATCAGAGCTGCAAGATTTACTGCAGAGCGTTGAGGGTGAGGTCTCTGATGACCTCAGATGTGTTGACGACTTCCTCAATCAGCTGGAAAAAGAGGAAGCTGTAGTGCCAGCACCAATGCCAACTGTGAGATGGAAAAAGAGAAGCAGTGATGGAAACCTCATTTACACAAGACCACGTGCAATGAGGAATCATTCAACCCAGGGTGAGTAATGTTTTGGCTTTATATGTCACAAACCCTTGTCCACTCACACACCCACACACTACTACCTATAGACTGTTGTTCAAATATCTAACATTGTTGATCACGAAAATGTGCTTGTGATGCCAATGAAAGTTAAAGTTGTATCAAAATCTGATTTATCTTTATTGTGCAAATAGCTGGTCACAGTCAGTTGCCTGAACCTCCTCCTGCTACTGCTTCTGACACTTTCACTGAGGTTGTCTTTGCTCCAGAGACTATAGGTATATTTTTTTCCCTTCTCTGGCCAGTACTATAAATTTATATTGTGTCTGTGCATTAGTATAGTAATAAGATCTGATAAACTTTAAAGTTTGTTAGGAGAACAGTGTTTTACTAATTACTTTGTTTTTCCATTTTTTCAGAGGAGTTTTTGCAGGACCTCCAGCATTCACTAAACGATGATGCAGTTGATGAAACTGAACAAGCTGGAACCCCAATGGCTTCTAATCTGACTTCGGCAAACTGGAGCTTGAGAAAAATGATTTTCTCAGAAAACTGGAAAACTGAGAGGCCACATCTTGTCAACACCCTAATGGCTAAAGAAAATGTGGTACCCAGCTTATGCCACAAATGTTTGACCGAAGCAGCTGTAGTCCGGTGTCGGGATTGTCGTCCGCGGCCATTCCTCTGTGGGGAATGTGATGCCAGCACTCATAGCCGGCACCCATTCCACAACAGAGAGGCAACTATTGCAGGGTTCTTCCAGCCATTGCCACCGAACAAATTCATTCTAAATGGGGCTCTTTGCAATTGTGGTAAGTTCTTTTTGAGTGTTCAAATTTTACACTTCATTGTGTATATATGGTCCATTTTCAAAACAGAAATATAACTTTTGTTATATTTTTAGAACGAATTGTACCCCTAGAGATCCCTGACACAATTTGCAGGTGTCCAACAGGTTCCTTGAGGCTCAAAGCTGGAAGGGTTGTAGCTGTGATCACTATGAATGGTAGGAATGAACAGTTGTGCATCAAAAAATATTTATTCCTTGTTAGTGTGTTTGTGCTTTTATTTAATAACCTTCAATACAGAGGTATATTGGAGTACAAAGCAGGGGAAATTTACATTGCATTTATATTTATTAAAGGGCGACATGACCTCAGTATTCCTGAGCTGGCCTGTGCAACCTGCAGTGCTACATGGACTGTCGGGGTGGATGACCTAATAAAAAATGACTACTGGCCAGCCACTATGCACTTCGCTACCATTTTTGCCACAGACGTATTCTTCACATATGAAGATATGAAAATGGTAGCCCCCGGATTATCCTGTCAGGCATTTGTAAGAATGCTGGATCAAAGAACTGTCCGCTTTGGCCGTGTGAGTATTGAAATGTTTTATTAACAATTTATGAAAAATGGATTCCTTTTTTTTTGTAACTGTTTTTGACATTTTTCTAATAGACTGGGAAGATCTCAGCTGACAGCTTCCTGAGAAGTTTCTTTGAGTGGGAGGCTGTAAAATATGAGGTGGACAGCTACTGTAAGGAGGAGCCCTTCACCTGTCCTGCCTGCAGTCCAGAAATGCTTGCGTTGTCTGTGGATGGAAACCGCAAGCATTATCGTTTTAAGAATGCCGGCAGGTATGAAAAATGTCAATATAGGCTCAAACACATAACAAAGCATGGGTCTTAAACCATGTTACCTATACATTTACATTGTTTTTTTTATTAGATCCGAGGAACCGGCCATCTTTGATGGTGTCTTCATCGCCAAGGATGAAGACGTCACGCAATTTGTGAACTACATTCAAAGCAAGGCAAAACATGTAGGACAGGACTTTAATAATATATGAAGAAAAAATAATATGTATCTTGTAAACTAAATTATTTATTTTTACCTTTTAGGTTTCTGGCCGAGGTAAATGTGGCGGGGAATGGGCAGCAGCAAGAGAAACATCTCAAAGGTCCACCAGCAAGCTGGATGAAGAGGGACTAGAGCTTGCGGTGTGTCGCCATGGAGTGCTCCTGCGTGCTCTTAACATGTACAGGGGAGAAATATTTGCCTATCCCCTCTTCTTGCACCAAATGCTGCCCAACAGCAAGTTTTTCTGCATGGACGTGACCTGTAAATATTGGCCGTACCTGCAGAGACTTGCCAAAAGCTGCCCTGAACTGCAGCCTCTGATTGAGATGAAGCCATTCCTCTCCGTGTTTCATGCAAAGGCCCATGACTTTAAATGTGAAGTGAGTGAAATTACTATATGTAAAAATCCATTTCAGCATTGAGAAGCTTTAACATTTTGTTTTTCAAACAGGTGAAATGGAGTGGAGCATACCAGGAGGGGGCCGGGTTAACACTGGGAGAAGAAGTAGAGCAGGTTAATGCCTTCCTCTCCCGTATTGCAGTAACTACAAAGCACATGTCAAAAGCAGGTGAGAAAACAAGGTAGTTTAAATATGCAGAATATGCTTCTGTCACATGATCAAAAACACTAGTGACTCAGTGCCACTGGATGTAATGTATGCTCATGTCATCACTGCCTCCATCATGTTTTACACATATGCTTTGTTAGTGCCCAAAATGTGTAGTAAATTAAACTAACTGTAGTACAGTGTATTGTATTAGAAATAGTGATAGCAGCTTCCCTTTTGTTGCAGGACGTTCAGACATGCTGACTTTAATGGCCATGCGCTGGAATCAGCAAAAGACTCATAATTTGGCTGGCTCCTTGTCTCGCAGATATTTTAAAGTAATAACAACATTACACTGTCTTCAAAGCAACAAGAAACAAAAGGTGAGGAATTAAATGTTTGTTTTTATTTGTAGACCACAAAAACTCTAGAGACACTGCTAGAAACACTCCAGTCCAAAAAAACGGAGTGGGCTGTAACTGACAGGCAGTTAGAGGAGTGGATTACTGATGTCAAGAAGTGGGCAGAAGGTGAGAGTATGGTCAATATTTTGTTTGCATATACATTTATAATGTAGTGTGGAGTCACCAGCTCCAACATGCCTTTTCTACAGAGACTTCCAACAACAATGATGAAGCTACAAATCTTGGAACTAAAATTGAGGGGCTTGTGACAAGCATAAAAAGACGTTCACAACGTCTATATAAAGACACAGATGGCAGTAAAGGTCGAGCTAGACTTCGCCGCAAAATCAGAGAGGAGAAAAGAATCCTAACATCGGTGGTTGAGGATTACAACAGAATGGTTCCAAGCTCAGAATATCTGTGCATTGATACCATTCTGTCTGAAGACACGGCATGGCCATGGCAAGAATCACAAAGCGGTAAGTACATGTGCATCTCAGTAAATTAGCAGTACAAATTGTCATTGTCAAAGCAGCATTATGTAACTTTTCCACATTTATAACCACTACAGAGGTGTTTTGTCTGGTTTAAACCTGCTTAAATCCTTTATTGAGTCCTGGTTTAGACCAAATTTTAGTCCCAATTATGACCTGGTTTAGACACGCTTTTTGTAGTTTAGCGCTGCTAGAGAAATGGTTTAGACCCAATTTAGTCCTGGTTTTGACCTTGTTAGGAACTGGTTCTAGATTTAGATTTAGTCCTGATATAGATATGCAGTATATCATGATATAGTCAGTTTTGACCTTGTTTTTATTATTAAATAAATTCTAATAGAATGTATAAGTATCACATGTTTTCCAATATTGTCGAGCCCTTCATGAAAAGTTACTTAGTATTGCTTTATATTAATTACATGCAAACTGGTACTGTATATAAACAAATGTTTACAGTTAAAAAGAAAAAGCACACATTCAGTATGCTTGAATCTTTGAATGTTTATAACAAAAATAGGATTTAGGTCAAAAACGTTTGCTGGTCGGTGAAACACAGGGATACGATTTTGTTTATTTAGATCTCCATTCGATGTTACAAGACACAGATACTGATCATTGTATCCATTTAAGATACTTTCTAGTGACATGCACAGACATTTTGGGGGGCAGAGGTTGTTACACAGAAATTTTGCTGTTATGCTATTACTGTAAATGACTATTACTGGGACATATCAGGGCTCACACTTTGCTTTATAAAACCGTCACAAAACTTGTCGTATGCACGCTTTTTACTTTTATAATCTTTTCATTCAGTAATCTTTAAATATAATAACTTTTGCCTTTCGCAAACAGCTGAAAGGGAAGCAGATGTGATTGGAGTGATATTGTGTTATGGCATGCTGGATCGTTCAACATGCTATACAGGCCCCAGACTACCAATGTCCCATTTGTCAGAATCTCACTACTAAATGCAAATGCAGCTCTCATTAGAAATGGGTTTGGGTGTTGTTTTACTTCAGGTCATTTAATTAATTTATCATCATATCATACTTGTAATTATAATTAGGATAAATTACTAAAATAAATCAGGATAAATTAGTCATAGTTCAATGTCCTTTAAACTCATGGAAGATGCTGTTTTGGAAAGCAAATCTATGTTTCTTTTTGTAGCATGATCATCCCTTCAAAGTTTTTCACATTTTCAAATTTTCACATTGTTCCTCACAATAATGACCTCTGCATCAAATTGGAAACATGTAAACAATTGCCCTGTTGATAAGCCCCTGCCAATATAACAACTTTATTGCATGAACACATTTGAAATCCAGTTGTTTTTCATAATTTTGCTTTATTTTTGCCCCAAACTGCATGCAGGCTGTGTTGATCTCAGGACAAAAAGAAGAGCCTTTGACCTTGTCATGGCAGTGAAAAGACTGCAAGAGGAGAAGAAGATTGTCATGACAGAGATGAAGCAACACTGGAAGTACCTTTCGGGTCACATGGATTCCCTGAAGGAGCTTTCTGATCAAGTTTCCAAAGCTACTGCTCAAAGTATGTTCTTAAAACCTATCAATGCAAACATCACTGATGATGGGGTTACTACTATGCTTTTTTCAGGGACTGAAGATTTACTGTGCAGCCTACATGATGAAGCAATAAAAGGTCTTCAAAGCCTAATTCTGAAAAAACTGCAGAATACCAGGAGAGCGATGAAAGATGCCAGGAGCTGCTACTTAAAAGTCTTCACTAGAGCAGAAACCAGCGACATCCACATTTCAGATTACTCGGACAGTGATTCTGACATGTCTGATGACATGCTTTGAGGCCATAAAAACTTGACCAGCCATACTTAAGCAATGGCTACACCATTTTTAATATTTTCCTAGTATTCTGTCTTTTTGTAAAATTGGCCCTAAACTTTTTGATATATTGTCATTTATATTATAAAATAGTATATTGTTGCAGTTGAAGTTCTGTCCCTGTTGTAGTCCTGCTCTGGTAGAGCAACTTGGGTCTGGCAAAGTCCTGATCTGGTCTAGCTTTATATTTTAAAAAACTGGAAATGGTAGCTTTGCTTGTATTTATGACAATATCATGAGCAGTCAGTATCATTTTCCCACAGCCCATGGTCCTGAGTTGATAAGCAGTTAATTGTGAGCCCTAAAAATACACCTTTCTCTGATGAGGAGAAATCTGCAAATGCCATGTTGTATTGGGTTTTATGTAATTCTGAACATTTCTGTTGTTTTAAGCTTAAGTCTCTGTAAATTGTCAGCCTCTGTCTTACTTCTTCCCTTCTCACTGGTCATTCTAGAGTCATGTGTTCCTAAAACTATGTTACTTGGGTTCATTTTAGTGGTACTTTTGTATTTTGCAGTGTACTGTAGTGGTAGTGGCACATTTGACCTGCTTTAGAAATGATTAGAATTAGTTATATTGTTGTTTGTGTAGACCTGGTTTAGTTTTTGGTTAGAACTGATACAGTATATTGAGGTTTGTTATTTATTGTTATTCTAGGTACCTACCTGGAAGCTCTGTATCCTTCTATCCATATATCCACAATCACTCTTCTGTGCATGTACCATTTGGCAAAAGTGTTTCTTTACTTTATAGTTTTATAGGGATGCCAAGCAAATGTCTAAACCCTAGTAGTAGGTCTGAGCAAGTACTATATTTGATTTGTGAATATTTACAATGAAGTGCCTATGACTACTATGCTTTAATGTTCTATTCAACAATGTAGCTTATTCACAAAGTAAACACTGCAACTTTGTAAACATGGTTGTAACATGAGTGTAGTGAAGAGCAGTCAGTGCATTTGCCCTGAGGAAAAAATGATTTACTTTTGGTAAAAAAGGCTTTCTGTTGAAAGAAAAGTCCTGATTGCATGCAAATGTACATACATTTTCATTTGTTGCTTGTAAATTAAAATGTCCTGTTATAAATAAATCTTGTGCTATTGTGTGTGTGTATTTGGATTTTCATAATAAGAGGAAAGCAAGTGACATAAGATATACATGCAGAAGCCACACACACACACACACACGGGATCATCTGATATCTGACTCATCTGCTAAAATATTATCAGAATCCATCACAAAGTGTTTGTAGAGGTTAAATGAAGCTTATGCGTAAATTCAACCAGGAAGACTGTCTTTCCCTGTCATCGCTATCTCCTCCCCTTTACTATCTGTCTCTCTCAGCCTATCACCATCTGTCCCTCTCAGCCTATCACTGCTCGCCACATCTGCTTCCCAACCAATCAGCTCTTATGCCGCTTATATTTAATGCCCTGTCTCTCCTCTGTCATCCAGCTGTTCAGCTACGTGCCACATCCCTCCTCAACCCCATCTCCACCTCAGAACCATCTCCTCCTTCCTCCACCCCATCTCCACCTCAGAACCATCTCATCCCTCCTCCACCTCAGGACCAACACCATCAGTCTCATCAGCCTCATCTCCCTCCTGCCACCACCAGGTCTAGACCCCAGGGGGAGATATTTTCCCCTCATCACATCTCAGTCATCAATGCCGGGGTCTAAGCACCAAAGCCATTTCCTAAATAAATACAATCTTTGCATCCTATACTTTTGTCCGTGTGTATTTAAGGTCTCCTGGTTGAAATCATTCTCCTTTAAAAACTAGACAAATAAAAAAAAGCAGACATAGTAACTGTTGAAATGCAGCCCTTTAGCCCCCTCCTCTTATGGGAAACACAATATGAGTTATTTTAAGGCCATCTTAATAGCCACACTTATAGAAAGTTTACACCAGACATCAGATTACTACAGACCTTCACTCACCCAAGTTTCAGCCCTCTAGTCTTCTGTATGACCGAACAGAGGCTAAAAAGACATGTTATTTGACCTCTTGACCTTTACACTTTGAAGGGCTGTATCTCTGGCCCCAAGTGGACTAAAGACATGGGACTACCAGCTCTGGACAGCCCTTCCAGGGCTCTACTACATATGTCTGAATGATACCTGTCAGATCTTGTTTTCTTGAAAATCCTGAAAAACCTGTCTGGCCCGAGAAAGGTATGAAAAGGCTTAGGCTCTGTGACCCTCTGGTTTTCTGGGCTCCAAAAAATCAACTTCTAAACCGATGGTCATACAGGCTCAAGTGAGGGCTCTATGGAAAGGTCTCAGTGAGCTGAGCACCCCTGTCCAAAACCCATAGCTCCACGACCTTCCATTGCGGAGATAGGGGGCGCCAAAAACATATTTTTTCCACATCATTAAGCATTATATCTCAGCCCACGAAAGTTGTACAGCAATGGCATACACATCTATGGAAAGCTCTCACTGAGTTCTATAACATATGTGAGACTCATGTAGGTGGCGCTCTTACTTAGCTATGAACTAGAAGTTCAGGGTCTTACAGTGTAGTGTGCAAAAAAAACACAATTGCCCTTAAAGTGTGTCCTTTTGCTGAGACCAGCAATGCCCTTGCCCCCCTTATCAAAAAAGTTATTCAGGAGAAAACAGAGAAAACATAAAAGACTACATTTCCCTTTAGGCGCACTGTTCAGACGAACGAGGCGGCGCCATTTTTTGTAGTCTTTCAGGAACAAACATTAGGATTACAAATTAGGGTTCAGAAAACGTTCAAATCCCGCATAAAAAACCCTTAATGTGCTGCCGAATTCTTAACTATATTTCATTATTGATAGGAATTTGTAAGATTTTTAAACAGTACTTGTATTCGGGCAGTTTTACATAAAGTTATATCTGCCGAAAGGAGGTTTCCCTTACAGACGAATTAGGGTTTCACATTGTGATAAACTGTTGAAGTCTACAGCATTGTTAGACCAGCGGGACTGATATACAATGTACAAAAATGTAGATACTGCTCAAAGGTATGACACATGAGATGTTATTTCATGTTTTGTTGAATTTCCTCCCCCCCCCCGAATGTCTGAAGTATACCGTTACCATAGTAACGATAAACAAAGCTATGAGCGAAATTTTGTTTACAGAGCATTAAATATATTTAAATTCCAAGACATAAATGTATATACATATTAAAGTATTACAAAATAAAACTTATTGGTTTAAATTTAATAAAGCTTCACGGACGTTTAATTCTATTTTTATTAACTAAAAGGCAATTATGCCTAGGCCTACTACATAAAAAAATCACAGCAACAAAGTGTTATTACAGAAACATTATTTATTGATCACAACATTTAAATAGCACTACGCTGCCCTGAACAAGGAAATAAATACACATTCTATTATGTAGTATGGGTGTAGTTACCTCTACGGCACTCGTGGTGGCGCTAATTACCAGTCTACTAGATTTATGATATTTCTGTTTTTGAACAATTAAAATCTAATTTATTAAAACATTTTAAATACGGGTTTATTTTGGATTAGCCTGGGAAGCTTCTTGAAATACGTAGAAAAGAAATTTAATCAAATAAAAGTCCAGATGAATCGCTAGTGGTGCCACTTGAAAATAGTTCCGCCTGAAACATGCAATGGATATGATAAATAGAAGATTTACGAGCTGGTTCATCCAACCTCTTTGTTTCATTTCATGTAATCATTCAACATACATCTTTGAAATAAACATGAACTTCTCTAAGAAGTTTCATATTATTATTAACATAATTTTTATGAATGGTCACTTGAGGACATGACCCGGAAGTACTTCCGGGACATTTAGCGTTAGGGCCAGGGCGTCATTGATTTATTGTAAAAACATTAACGGAGTGAGTATATAACAATATAACTTAGATGAAAAAAGAACCACATTCCATGTTTTTGTATTTTACTAGTCCTATCCCATTAATCAAATAAAAATGTGTAAGTAAGTGCAAGTAATGGAAAACGTAATGGCTATAATTTCAAAGGCCCTGACTTCAAAGGAACCTACATAATAATAAACCCAATAGGCTAATATAAACATACAACAATCCTGAGGATTTTTCATAAATTTTATACAGGTATTCTATGTTTAAATTATTACACACTATGAGACAAACAACAGCAAAAATACCCATGCATTTGGACAAGATATAATGATATTATACATGGTTCTTCTTTCCTTTTATGCCACCATCTAACAAAAAAGTACACATCATACACATTTAATTATTTTGATTTTATTTATTATTATTACTACAGACTTTTTCCATTCCACTCAAATACTGTTCAGCCGGCTCCCAGGTATCATCCCACTCCCTGCCACTATAAACAGAAAAAGTTAAATGTTGATTATATGTAGGCCACATCTATCCCAAGACATTGCTTACCACGTAGTGCATGGTGCCCATCGGATTTTGACTTCATTCTTTCCCTAAAAGGGAAAGAATAATTATTCTGAAGAGCTTTAACATAATACCTTTTGTTATGGAATGTCTAGCAGGTTTGGCAACCCGTCTTTCAAACTGACAGCAAATCTTAAGTGTGACCAAAAGGGTAAAATAAATGGCATGAGATTGAAATAACTTACACAGCATTGCATTAGAATATATTTATTGTAATGATAAACATCAGGTGTAGGACTGTACTAGACTGTACTATAGTGCAGTAACTGCAAAATGTTAACATTTTCCCCTTTTGGACTTTGTAGTGCAATTGAAACTGTTTTATAGTATTTGATCAACAACATTTTGTGTTTCCCACCTAACTGTGAGCTAGTAAAATGCATTTAGATCAGCATCACAAAAGCAACTGACAATGTAAGAAACAGCTGAAAATTGTATAAATTAATTTGCAATAATGCACCGAAGCATTTGTTTATTGTAAAAACCAGCAAGACAAAATTAAAGAATTTGAAGGTTGAAAATGATAAGTTCTGATCTGCCAAAGCTGACAAAGACTGTAATACTTGTGTTTGAATTCTGATCTGAGAAATGTACCAGCAACTGAGGAAAACTGAAATAGCCGTCTCTACATTTCTCATCAGAATGAACAAAAGGCTAAATACAAATGTGGAAAATTTCTTGAATCCTGGAGAGGCATTTGAGCTTTTGCAGTTGTTCAATGTCTGGGCAGCATGAGGATCAGGACATGTTTTTTCTGCTTATCTTCCCTGTTGTTTTTTCTCTACGTGTTGCTCTACTTCACACTTGCTGTAATTTTCTAAATTTTATATGCGTGCACACACCTTTATACACAACAAAGTTATTTAATTGTGTTACTTCTGACTTACTTTGACAACTCTCTTCTCCACTACTTCTTCATACAAGAACACTGTCTGTGTCTTGTGTTTTTTGCATTCTATGAGAAAAGAAGAGTAATACATTTGAAAAGTTTGAAATATATTTAACAAAGTTAAGGGTGAAATCTAACGTTTCAGTCTAGGTCTTTTATTTTTTTTGGAAAAGGCACCAGGATTGGGGCCTCTCCTATTCCTGATGCTTTGGGTTGGGGCAGAAAGTTGACTAGACAAAGAAGGCAAGGAAGAAGGGAGCTGAGTAGAAGAAGGCAGAGGATTAGGAGGGGATAGAGGGTGAGAGGATGGAGGCAGAGGATTAGGAGGGGATAGAGGGTGAGAGGATGGAGGCAGAGGATTAGGAGGGGATAGAGAGTGAGAGGATGGAGGCAGAGGATTAGGAGGGGATAGAGAGTGAGAGGATGGAGGCAGAGGATTAGGAGGGGATAGAGGGTGAGAGGATGGAGGCAGAGGGTCAACAGCTGTAAGGTGAAGCACAAATTCTTGCTCTGGTGCTGAGTGACTGGTGGCTGAGTGAACAGCATGAGGCATAGGACCAGCTGAAGTTGAAGTTTGCATTAATTGGGGAGCAAACAACCCTGCAACACAAAGAAAAACAAATTTATTAATATGTGCTCTGACCCATTTCATAAAAGCCATGTTGTCATTAACTACATGTCTATTTAAAAATATTCTAAAGGGTCTATAAAAATAAAACATTTAGAATGTTAATCATATGGAATGTTCAAAAATCCATAATGAAGGCATCTGACAAAATTTAATTAACTTTACGAAAGGTAGCATTTGTGGTGAGGGAAAGAATAATTCTAAGCATACAATGAAACTCTTTTGGAAATCAACTTTTCTGTAAGTACTTGTCCAGAAAAACCTAAATAAACAATCATTTTAGGTTACCACCACCCAAAATGCTAACTGTATACTAACATGTAACTTTGGATGGGTCAATAGACCCTTTAAAATGTTTGTCATATGAATGTTCAAAATTCTGTAATGGAGGTGACTGGAGCAAAAGTGAGTTAACTTTACAAAAAACGGGGTTTGTGGATTTGCAATTATATGAAAAAAAAAAAAACAGTTCTGTGAGGACTTGTCCAGTAAAACCTAAAAATCAAAACTGTTACTAATGTGTAAATTAAATATAGAATGTAAGTTACATTCACTAATGTTTCCTTACCAGGCTTTGGCATTACCTACATAGTGTGGTTGTCATTTGTCAAAACCATCTAATTTACAATATTATGTCACTAATACTAATTTCTCGATTTAAATGCATCTTAGTTTTGCCACCAGCTGCCTCTGTTCCGGATATTACAACATTCTGTTTTGAACTTTTAAGGGGTCTACTGTGTCTCTCTGTGTCTCTCAGTGGGATAGCATCAAAACAAACCATGGTGTGTTTATGAATTTCATTATAAATGTGTGAGTAGAAGCAGAAAACATACTGTATGTTAAACTTTGAATTGAATTAATGAATTTTTCTACTGCAAATGGAAAATAAAACAACCTATGTTGACATGTGTGTATGTAGTACTCTGTAGGGCTGAAAGATTAATCGAAATCAAATCGAAATCGCAATTTTAATGGTCACAATTATCGAATCGCAAAGGCTGCAATTTTTTAGTCAGTATAATATCTCTGTACAAAACAGAATATGTGATCAAAAACCTGCTTCTCTTGTAGGTTTAACCTCTACTAACATGTTCTGAAAGGCATGTGATTCTTGTGGAAGTTTAAAAGTTCATATTTTAGTCATTTTTTCAAGTGTTCCAGACATGTTTCAAATGTGCTCCGTGAACTGATTCTTGGCTTTAAAGACAAATCGAAAATCGAATCATAATCGTAATATCTATCATAAAAATCGCAATTAGATATTTTTTCAAAATCGTCCAGCCCTAGTACTCTGTCTCACTATTCTCTGTCCCTCCTCTCTGTGTTATATTGCACACTGTACTGTATACCCGTCTTTCACAAAAGTAGCATAATAAAAACTGTATGTGGTCTCACTTTTTAACAGATGCTCGTAGAGCTTTTTCATTTTTTTTATAATATCCTGTCCCACTGAGTCCAGGTTAGGAAAGTGGTGGATGACATCTCCAATAAGCTGCTTGTTGCGACCCTCTTTACCCAAGAAAAGAATAGGATGCTGGTCAAGCTCATGCAGCTTGAAGACCTGTAAGAGAAAGAATAATTGTAAAAATAACTGAGGTTTAACAACAAAACTCTCTTGTATTCTTGCTTTAACTCACAGAAAGCTCCGCTGACTTCATTATTCTGCCAGCATTCCTATTCTTTTTTACTGCTGTGGCCCACCCAGTCGCCTTTATGCGGCCTTGATGGCGTCTCACATTTTCACTCTGGAGGCTGGTGAGGCAGTGCCCACATGTACGTAGCCCCACTCGATTAGGACCCCCACAGGAGGGGCACTCAAGGAGTTTTGGTTTTGTCATTGTCTAGTTATGAAAAGTATACAAAAGTACACATTATTAGATAACATAATAATGCATACCACTTATATAGAGCTTTTCAAGATACCCAAAGACGCTTTTACAATTGCATTATTCATTCACTACACAGACACACCCAGTGGTAAGCTACTTGTGTAGCCACAGCTGCCCTGGGGCACACCGATATGCAATGGAGATAATAAATAGAAGATTTATTAAGATAACAGTTCTATAACATAACAGTTATAGATAGACCATGGTTATGGCAAATGACATATAATTTATGGCAAACAAGAAAAGTAATTAAGTAGGCTAAGTAAGCTTATGTAGGCCTATATTTGGAATAGCCTAATTTAGTTTAGTTTATTATTTATTTGTCAGGGACAATGTAAAAAAAAACATTAGTCTCACAATGAGAAGAGATGCTTTGAACCAGATTTAGCTAAAGCTACTTTCCATCTGTAATGAAAACAACAATTGTATTACAGACGTATTGACCAACTGATTTGGCAAATTTGGTGAGAGAAACTAACTTTTATTCAATTTTTTTAGAAAATATCAATATGCTTCTTAATTTTATATAAAGCGACTGATTTAATAATTTCACTTACCGAAAGGTAGAAAGCGGGAATGTTGTGGTAATAACGTCTTACGTCATATGCACGTAATAGGCTATGTGATTTGGAAAAATTATTTATTTTGTAACTACAAATTGACACGCACTGCACCTATATATTTGAAGACAGCTAATAAAAACTAAAGTTTTATTTAATTCAAATTTATTTCGAGTAGTTAAGAACCGATGCCTATATGATGACGTATTGTTGTTA
>JAVQKG010174642.1:0-10607 GCA_036025885.1 Hypseleotris bucephala
ATATATATATATATATATATATATAGATATAGATATATAGATATATATATGTACTATATATCTATACAGGAAATGGAGCTTGCCATTGGTCATGGTAGACAATGTTCTCATACACAGAATGAAACAAATTGGAACACAGGGCCACAATACAAAACATTTTTCTAAGCAGCGGGGTGCAACCGCTCCAAGCAGAGATGGCTAAACTTACCAACAATGGCTGCCGTGCCTGTTTCAAATCACAAACCAAAGGGAAAATAGGAAATTAAGGTCCAAGCAGTGTGTAGTTGAAGGTGTTGCGTTCCATGGTTGTAAATGTTGAAGTCGCTCTGATTCTGGACACTTCAAACACATCCCTCCTGCTGTCCTCCCTCAGGGGCTCAAGGATGACTTTAAACAAGAGTTGTTTGTTCAAAGTTTTTCAGATTGCCAAATAAGTTTGTTTTTCAATGATGACCTTGTTCCAACACAAAACTTTTTACAAAATACCATTTTAACATTTTCTCATTTTGTTTTGATCAATTTTTATCTGGTATTTTCAGGTTGGGCCATGCCCCACTGATGCTATAACTGTCAGTGAAGAGGAAACATGCGAGGGAACAAACTCTTTGTGGCCTTTAGTGTCCTTAGAGTGGACCCACAGTCGGCCTTTACTAAAAAACTCATTCAAATTCTACACCCTTTTTATCAACAGATCAAAAACCAGCAATACATGCATGAAACCAATAGTGTCCATCTGCTTTTAGTGTCCCGCTAATATTACATTTTGATCAATAAAGCGTGTTCTCTGACTTTTGGTATAAGACCGAGATGTCAATTGCTCTTGACTTCCATTATGACCACCTGTTATTTGTGGTGATAATGTTGTTTTGTTGTGACCACCTGCCTCAAATCCAACACCACACACAACAAACTCAAACGCATTGTGTCTGATCAGTGTACATCTTATCAAACTGATTTTGGCATGTTATGTTTTTATAGAAACTATAGCTATTTACAGGACAATACATTATAACTGCTTTCTGACACTGTGGGCCTCGTCTTTGTGTGCTGAGTGAATATAAATGGAATACCAGTCTGTTAGTCTCCATCTGTTTCTACTATTTCCACTACAAAACTGCTTGTTCCTATTATAATAATCTTTGTAAACCCACTTCCTGGGACTAGTACAGTGCCAACAAGCACTTTATCCATTACTTCCAAATTATTGTGCATTATTAGTACTTTGGCACCCCAAATCTGCAACATAATTTTTTAAATCTTAATGGATTTGCTAAATGTAGCCACCTTCTGTGTCTTTGAGCTCCATGTATTCTCAATGGCAGCTTACAGTTATATATATATTTGAAATGTGATCGTATTGTTGGACAAGCACGGTACATTTTTAACAGTGCAACATTTCCCAAGGGCTAACACTGCTGTATGTTCAACTGAAAGCAACAGTATCTATATTCATACCGTATACATAAAGGATGTAGTCGTCAAAGGCTTCCCCCACAGCATTGGATGCCACACACCGGTATGTCCCATTGTAGGACTTATTCAGGTTTTCAATGTAGAGGTCTGAACCAGTGACCACTGCATGGGGTGGGACATCTTCATCCACTCTGAGCCAGTTGATCTGGTGGGGACTGTAGAAAACAACGATTCATCACATTATTGCAACTGTATGAGATAAAGACAACACAAGTATTAATGTATATAAAACATGGTACAATGCAAAAAGAATTAGAAAAACATGACTATTATGTGACAAAATACACTAAATGGACTTAAGTATTTATTCTGACGCCAACATTCTATTAAAGGATGACAACAGCATTGGCTCTTTTTAGAAGGCTTTCTAAAAGGTTTTGGTGCGTTTTGTGCCCGTTCATTCGGCAGAGCAGTTATGAGGTCAGGTGCTGATGTTGGATAAGAATGCCTGGCTCGCAATTCCAGTTCCAGTTCATCCCAAAGGTGCTTGTCTTGATGGGGTTAAGGTCAGGGCTGTGTGCGGGCCAGTCAAGTTCTTCCACACAAGACTCATCATACCAAGTCTTTATAGTCTTTACTTTGGGCACTAGTATAGAAAATGACCTTTCTCATAGTTCCCACAAAGGACTGCATGGACAAAATTGTCTTGGTGCTGAAGCTTTAACATTAGATAACAAACTGTAGGATATAACACTATTGTCAAGAGTGGCAAATCTGATCAGTGTAGAGTGTAAACGTACTGCTTGTTGCAATGTATTCACAGTACCGCACTTATGGCCAGGGGATAAAAGCTGTTTTTATGTGTATTAGTCTGTCTTTTTTTTCAAAATTTAGGAGTGTAAACAGTTCATGTCCTGGATGAGTGCTATCTTTGACGATGTTACTTCTTGGACTTTATTGGAGAAAAATGAAACTACTTGTACCTGCTATGGCCAAAAACATCTCTCCCTGTAGTGTATATATGATGACCTGGTACTCACTGCGGTTTCCCTTCCGCGATGCATGTCAAATCCAAATTGTCTCCTTCTCTAGTCAACCCTTCAGGATATGTCACCACAATCTTCACTTCTGGTTTATCTGAAAAGAAACACACACAATACTCCAGTGCCCTATGTTATAACACGGCACCTTTCCCTTACACCTGCAGCCAAAGAGTACAGTGTAGTTAAATAATGAAGAGCGACGCAGAAGCAGACTCGTACATGAAGCAAAATAGCCCAGAGAAAAACATAAAGCAGGATAAAGTGATTATTCCACGTGCTCAGTAGACACACTCTCAGTCTACAGTACCTTACAGCAAAAAATGATTTTTTCCTTTCTTATCAATGCTCACCAAAGATTACCAAAATGTCAAGCGGCTCCAGTCAAGCTTTCTCTTTTTTCCTTGAAAGGTCAAACAAAACAGTTGTCTATCTGAAATAAATTAATATTCTACACCGACTATAAAAAGGGTATGTTAACCTTTCCTTGATGTTTAACAGTGTAAGGCAGCCAGTATTACCTGTACAATCAGTGTACAGTTTTTAAAGAATACCTAAATATTATTTGACACCTGAACTAAAGCTGGTATTATCGTCTGACAAAAAATAGTATTGGAAATAATCATTCATTCATTCTTTTTTTTTTTTTTTTGAAGATTTACCGGACAGTATGGCATCAGAAAACCAGAGAGAAGACTGGGAAGTGATATTTGCCTGACTGTCACAAGCCAGATTTGAAACCACGACACATGGGCAAGCATTGTAAGCTTTGCTTATGGACTGCATGCTCTACCAACAGAGTAAAACTGCAATGTCTTTCATTTATTTCCATTAGATTTTTCCATGTGCCTGGGCCTATCCCAGAAACCATGGGTGTTAGGTGGGGACATAATGGGCACTGCCAGTGGCTGCATCATCATTCATGATATGTTTTTTGGTGATGTTTATTAACATGTTTTTGGGTAGCACCTAAAGACAATGATGCCAGAGTTTCTTCAGTCTAATATTAACCTAGTTTTGACATCCCTCGACAAAATATCATTTAAGGCAATATTCTTTTTTTCTTTTCTGTGCCCATTTTTAGTGTAGCAGGGTTTGAAAAGGACATGTTTGGCCTACCAGCAGCAATGCACATTGATTGACAGCCTACCCCTGTGACGGAACTAAAAATAATGTTTGAGCACTGATTGCCAATGTCAAATGCATCCAAAGTACTTTCTGCTCTCAGGTCAATATGGTAAATTTAATATAGCCATAAAGTACCTAATTTATCCAGTAGTTGAGTTAATTGTGCCAGCATCCTAACGGAGAGTACCCTGGCAGTGCATGCAGTTGCTTTGTGCTAGGGTGCATCTGAGGGCAGTAGTATACTGGCACTTACATAGTACTTCCAAGTGTCTTTGAGCCAAGAGGTCCTTTACAGCCGGGTGGTCAATGATGCAGTCCACTGGCACTCCATCATCGTCTTTGGTGACAGAAAACCTCACGCGGCTGCTGACAGTAAACATCCTGTCATACGTCTCCTCCACAGTTGTCTCACCTGGAAAAATCACCATCGGCATAAAAGACAGGAGAAAAGTTCAGTGCAGCTCAGAAAAAACAAACCAGAAAATCCTGCCGCTTCACCGACCCGCAGTGACCGTAATGAGCAAATAGTCAGAGATATTAGAAGCACATTACCTGTCTGTGTGCAGCGCTTTCACATGGCATTTACATTTAATTTATGATTCGGATATGGCGGTGCCCAAACAAGGCTTTAGCGGAATTTGACGGGTCCGCAGGCCTTCAATTCTGAGGTGCAGTGAGGAGCGGCCGGGTTTTAACGGGCCGATAATGAATGCTGTGCAGTTTGAGTCATGAGCATTGTTGGGGCTCACCCTGCAGTAATCTGCTGCCCACTAGGCCCTAGGCTGTCAGAGGGGCATTCATTTAGAGAGCATTACAATGCCACAGGGGCGCGGCATTAGCTGCAGTGCTGAGTCTGATGGTTTACTCGCACTTAATGAAGTGAGGAAATAATTACAGCCCGGCTCTGACCCTGCACCACACTTCCATTCCCGTCTGGTCACAGGGGAGCCCAGCCGGACAGTCTCAGGCCAAAATACGGTTGTTCCACAGTGGATGATCACCAGCTCAAACTCATGTGGCCTCCTGATGGAAATTAACCCCATGTAATACACACCCACTGCCACAGATAGGCTAACACATAATACTAAAAGTACTGGGATCTGTAAGTGGTCAGTGCGCTCCGAGCCATTAAATCTGACTGTGGTGAAAGATACAGTCTTTAAAACACACTGGATGTAACGGCATAGTATGTGTGTTAATATTCAGATGAGAGAGTGGAAAGACAATAATATGTGTGAACCTGCAATGACAATGTTGAAAACATATGTTAAATTATATAACAGCCCTATAGATTAAAGATATAAATGCATGCAATCTGGTCTTCATGCACTTGCCATAAAATGTGTTTGTTCCTTTGGCTTATTCTTTTGTATCAATTCTCTGTAATCAACGAAACAGCATTGCTGAGTGGCTAGTCCCATTATAGAGGTCAGACAGGGTGTTCCTGTCTTTACCTGTTCAAAGCTCTTGGAGCTCAAGTGCAGGCCAAATCACAGGGTTTCTGTGATTAGTCATTATCCAAGACAGATAACTGTGAGTAAAATGTGATGCACTAGTTACAAAAGCTACAAAAGTTACAACTTAAGATTTGTTGATTTTAGTATTATTAGTGTTAGTTTAGGCATTACAGCATTATGTTAACATTTTTACATTCCTCTTTCTGAAAGCAAAGCACATTTATTCTTCAGTTTAGCAAAATTTTGAAAGGATCTGTGGTTTATAGTTGAGCCTTATCTTGAACTTCTGACCTGTACTAAATTCCAAAAGAACAAAACTAGCTCTATCCAAGGTCAAAACAGAAAAATCCCACACTGTTCACATTAGCTGACAAAGTCTCCCTGAATAATTTATGAGACTGAAAATATTTCCAATCATTTTACAACTTCTGAAACTGCGAATTGCATTTTGAAGATCAAACTATGGAGATATTTTGTAGTCCAACAAACGCCTGTCAATTATCAGTGTCATCCCGGAGCTGACAAGTAAAAACAAGAGTGGATCAGGTCGGGAAAGGACTCCAGTCTGAATGCAGAGGAGACTTGAGTGTTGCAGCAAAGATGTCAAATCATCCACTGATCAATCCCAGTGCAATCAAGCATAGCCGCCTCTCAGGGTGACACTCCGCAGCGCAGCGTTTTAAGCCCAGCCTTTTGCCTGCCAGCACTGTGCACCACAGCCACTGATCCTGCTGTCTGTACACTGTCGCTGCTGCCAAGATGTTTAATAAAAGTGTCGGGACTGAGTAAAACTGTACTTGCTTTACTTCTAGGCAACTCTAAAATCCACTGCTAGTCCTGGTTGATTATTTTCTTCTAACTGCACAAAATTACAGTTTTTACAGCTAATGTGACCTGGCACAAAACTGGAAATTGGATATTCTAAAATTAAACGGTTAGATTCTGAACTAATTCAGCTTTTAGAAATGTGGTGTTTCTAGTGAACACAACACAGCTAAGCTCATACAGTTCATTCAGCTCCGCACATAAAGTGAATAGTAAAGGACTTTCTTTACTCCTTTTCTATACAGCTGTGGAAGTAGCCTTTTCATGTAAGTTTATAATGTCAAGGCTTATCTCTATTCATATTACTTCATTTTACTTCTTCCACTTAAATCCAGGTAGTGTAATTTATATTTTAGTTTTTAATTTTAGACTGTGTTATATATTTGAACATATTAAATTCTTTCTAACTTGTTCAACATTTGTATTTTTGTATTGTCTGAAACTGAGCTTTAATGGTCAAGCCATTTACCCTGTGTCTTAATAAAGTTTGTCAAAACTCATACAAGTGCATTTTGTTAACAGCATTATATCTGCTGTACAAAAATATTGTGGTCGTCCCTACTACACCTAAAGAACAGTCAGGCCATCATTTACCATATGCTAACTAGCATTTCACTACCTTGTATGCTGAGCCCCTCCTAGGCTTTAAACCCAGTAGGCATGAACCTGCCAGCTTGATAAATGGCTGCTAAACCTATTCGCCCATTTTGAAAGTCTGTATAAATTAGCCAGCACATTTCTTTTTTATCCATTATAAGACTTGCCTTGGCACTAGCGCACGGACAAAAGACAAACCTGATCAGAGAGACTGTATGAAAGTGATGTGTGCCTTTAATCTGGCAGCGTAGAGCAGCTAATGAATTGTTTCGAACATGCATAATGAGTAGTGATTTGTGTTTCCTGGGGTATAGGGGCCATGACACTCGGGCACTCCTTTTATGTAGCCACTGCCGTTATGGATTAGCCTCCTCAGCGTGTCGGTGCCATTTTGCTGATCCGACCATCCTGTTGTTGTCTCACTCTCCCTTTACACAACACTCAACAACTTCTAAACACAAATCGACTTTGACTCCTGCCGGCAACACTGGAGGCACAGATGGCATTTAGCTTCACATTCACTCCTGTCTAAATATTTTATCTCAACAATCCAATGTATCCCTTCATACAACACATATTTACAGTTAATATAGTTACAAGTCTGGAGATAACCACTCACTGTAAAGAAGATATGATCAAAGTGAATGTCCCCCTTGCTGTAAGATAAGTAAATATTGAATCATTGATAACTGAAAAATCCAATATTATGGAACAAATGAATGACTTGCTCTAACAAACACAAAGCAGTGTTTTGTTTCATTCAGGCATGTTTGAGTAATTAATTATGTTGAGCTAAATAGTCTGCTCCAAGAGCTGAAAAGCGAATTGGAATCACCCATGGGATTCACCTACAAGTAATGTCATAAATTGGGAAAAAACATTAAGTGCTCCTGCCTGCTCTTACACTGTCAACAAATTCACCCAGAGAATCATTGTTGGTACCACCATTTCACAAAATCTCTAATTGGAGGTGTGTGTTCCGCTGTGAAGGTGTCAAGGCTAACGCTGCATGCTGTGTGCTTTTTGCTAATTTTTCGAAATGGCTCCTGGAACCAATTTTCTCCTGGGGTCAATAAATGTCTACCGTAATCTAATCTACATATTTAATTGCAACTTTAAAACATAAAAAGACACTCTCCTTTATTTGCTATGGGATCTTGTGTGCTACGAACAAGATGCTATAAATACCCACATGATGCTTTTTGCTGTGTTCTGTACATGTCAGTCAAGATAATTGTAGGACATGTATTAATGGTTGCGAGGAGTACTTTTGGTTCACACACAGGCAGCCTCTGGAGAATGAAGAACGTGGACAGGCCTAAAGCGTGTGAAGCAAACTGGTCCAGGCTGTTATTGCACTGACCTGTCAGTTCCTCCTCCCCTTTCATCCATCTGATGGAGGCAGCTGGCTTACTGCCCACCGCCGTGCAGGTGAGCTCCGTCTCGTTGCCCTCGCCGACCAGGTCCTCGCGGCTCTCGATGATTGGGCTGCCCGGCGGGACTGTCCCACAGAGAAGGCACAGTCAGAAAGAGACCACCAGTAAAAGAAGATCAGTAATTGTGCTGCTGTAAAACCAGTCTGTAGAACCATGTTTCCAGTTGTTTAAATGTTATTGTAGAGGCATTAAATGTATCACTACAATACTGAAAATCCAAACACTGATAAATATCATATGAATTCATTTTATTCTGTTTATCCCAATTGGGAAATCGCAGAGCTGACACAGAAAGATAGAATGACAGACATTGACAGACAACTATTTCATTTTATCGCATTCATTTACTAAATAAATGTAGTCAGTCACTAATTCTCCACAAGCATGTCTTTAGATGGTGGAAAGAGAGCCCACGGAAACACAGGAAGGGCCAGCCAACTTCACAGGTAGACATCCGCTCTGCCACCATGAGATATATTTTAGCTGCATTCAAAATGACTTCCCATATTAGAAATCTAGCATCTATATAGTGTATTTACATCTGATTAAGTATGCAGATTATTTACATACCAAAGCACAAACAAATTAACATGCCTGTTAGTTGTTGACATAAGTTGATGTATTTAAATCCAACCCCGTACATTGAGTCTGAGTGTTCCCTCGTCACTTCCTCTAGCCACTATTGCTGCATACCCCTCTCACTTGAAAGCAAAAAAAGAAGTCAGCGGGGTGTTCGTTTCAAGGACTCTTCATGGCAACCCTCGGTTCAGAAATACTGCAGCTATGTTTCAATTGTACAACTCGAGTAATTACTTTAAGTGCTTTTAATTCCTTTCAATCCCCCAGGATGTCTGCATGTATAATAAAGCTTAACTAGAGCCATTTCACTGCAAAAGCATCAAAGTGTACCACAGCTGACTCTCAATGGGGAATCATAAGGAGCAGCCAAGTCAACATTCACCGGGATTCACAGAGTCAACACAGCTGCCAAAAAAACAGAGCGGTCGAAGCCATCAGTTTCAGCATCTGCTCCTTTTCGCAGTGACTTGGTGCCGTTGAGCCTCACAAGGACCTAATTGGCTGACATTTTGGTTCAGTCGCTAGAGATAACAGAATAAATTTTTGCCATGTTTCCATACTTGCTTTATTTAACTGTATAGAATTAGAGCTGATGATATAATAATATATAAAATAAATCTGTGTCTTTAAAAAACTGTGTAATTTAGTGTTAATTCAATTCATAATTCTTGCATTGAAAAAGAATAAGAATATATTTAATAGTTTTTTTTTATAACCATATCATACTATAGTATTTTATTTTAGCAAACAAACATTCTATATAATATTATAGCAAGCCAGCCCCGCCTTCATTTTTAGTCTGGCTGCCAGGCTGGCCATGCTACTTGGGCAACACAACCCAAAAAGGGACATACAAAAAGTTATTAAAAAATATTTGAATGAATTGCAGTATATATTACAATATATGTTATATAAGAAATGAATAAGAATATTTGGTATAAACTGCATATCACCAGCACTATTATATAATGTAACACAATGCAGTCCTTGTGTGTAGGAGACAATGCTGTTTGCACTTCCACATGCAACCTTGCACCTACCCAAGACAGTGATGTCTGCGTAGGCTTCCTGAGGAGGATCTGTGTAGAGCTGGCACACATAGCGGCCTTCGTCCGAGAGTGACACGTTGGACAGAGACACCCGCAGTTCGTTGTCAGAGAAATTCACCAGCTGGAACCGGCTGTCCTTCAGAGCTGTGGGCAGTACAGGCGAGAGACAGAAGACAGTGAGGCCAGAGTAGGGACATGGACATGAGACACTCAACGACATGAGAGGTGAGCACGAGAGACAGGGGAAAAAAACAGCCTAAGAAAAATGAGGACACGCTCAGAGAGGAGCAGTGGAGTGATGCCCTTTTGTGTGCTTTCTCCTTAATTGAGTAAAAGAAAAGTGAGTTTCAAAATGATTCATACAAGTTGATTTATAAAGTAGCTTTACAGTCCACAGAGCACTCACAGACACGGGAAAGTGTGAAGAGTGCTCGTGAGGACTCCTAACAAGCTAGGAACTCCAGGAACTTAAAAATGGGCTGCTGCTGGTCATGGACGGCTGCGTCAAAGTAACATATTCCAGGAAAAGAGGAAGCATTCAAACATACATAATGAATTAAATCAGACTGGAGTGGCCACAGACTCACTCTATGAATCTGTATACTAATGCATGGCTAGATGGACGGTATTTTCTTTAATGTTGTCAAGAGTTTTTGATTTGGGTCAGCCCTCTTCCTTAAACACTAACATAAACAGCTTGGGCTGATTTGATTGGGCGCCTTTCTGATGTTTTTATCTGTCATCAGTCATGTTATATCTGGGCTTTTTGGGCTAAAATACTCAGAAATAGTGAAGACTGAAGTATAACAATAGACTATCTGGCATGCATTATTTAGTACCAATGTTCCAACTAAGAAAGATAAAAGAACAAGAAAAAAAAAAAAAAAATTGTCCCACTATGAGTTAATTGCGGTACAATGGGGGAAAAACTAAATTGTTATCCAAAGTGTCTTCATATCAGCTAGTAATAAAAATATTAGATTGAATATGCTGTCTGTTATTTGTGCTCATAACCAAGAGCTTTGAGTGTATAGATAAGTTAAAAGTCTTGGGAATACCTTGGGTACAGTCAGCTCCACCTGG
>JAVQKG010174658.1:0-12929 GCA_036025885.1 Hypseleotris bucephala
TACATGTTTTTAGTGGTACGGGAAACCGGAGTGCCCGGAGGAAACCTACGCAGACACGGGGAGAACATGCAAACTCCACACAGAAGGGCCCCGACTGCCCGGTCCGGGAATCGAACCCGAACCCTCTTGCTGTGAGGCAAGAGTGCTAACCACTGCGCCACCCTATAACACATGCTTCTTCCAGTTCTACACTGTATAATCATATACATTTAACAACAATGTGATACAGATATTACAAAAATAATTTGGCTGTTTAAATACCAATATTATTTTGTAAACATGTTTTTGTAGGATATATTACCTACGTTTCTAATGACGTAAAGGTCCCCGAAGTGGGGCCTACAGGCCAAAGTTGGTCCCCCAGGCTCTTTTGGATTTTCTTTCCTTTCATTCTTGCAACAACATATTGGTCAACTTTGTGAATATCGCCTGATACCAATGTTGAGCCATGTGCATTCCCTTCATCTTCTTAAATGTATGCATATTGATCATGTTGATCCAGCAATGTCAAAACATGGCTAAAACAAGCGGACCCACACATTAACATTTCTTATTGTCTTGGTGGCCCTCACCTCTGAACAGGCCAGATGTCTGTAGTTGTTGAACCAGTCTACATGTGCTCTGCAGTGGTCAAAGGCATGGATGAGCTCATGTGTCACTACCCGGTTCATGTGGGACTGTTGGTGGATGTTGTTCTGACACAAAACTATCTGAAAATCACACAAAAAAACAAGCATTCGATTCATTCCATGGTCAAACCACAGGGTACATTATGTTTCATTTTAAAAACATCTCTCACTTGTGAAGAAGCAGCATCAAAACCACCACTGACCGTCCCATCACAGTCTTCACAAGCAAAATGTCTGTCTTTAAACACTTTGCTGCAAGAAATAGTGAAATAAAATAAGCACTAAATTAGCAATAATCTGTGACCTACATATACACTGTTGTCTGAATGTGTGAAATAGCTACAGAATAAAAAGCATGACATTAAGTGAAAATAAATGCAAAGGTTTGGTAATTTTTTAAATATAAAAGCACATGAAAAGACAAATAATGACAATATAATAAAGTGTTGAAAGATTATTAAACAAACACTAATGTTTTTTGATAATCTTTAAAGTGTCTTGTTAATTGTACGTACCATCCGGAATTTTTCATAGCACTAAGTAGAAGTTTGGCATAGGGACCTGAGAAGAGGAAAGCCTTATTAGCCTTCAGTGACAGCTTATTAACAGACAGACAGACAGCCTACAAATATATGGCGATACATAAAATAAATATATGGATGAGTCATTACATGCTTATACTACTAATCGGTATGATAAATGATTGCAGAAAAGCTATACTCACTGGTTTCCATTGCAAACTGCAACATAACCTGACACTTGTGGTTAAAAGTGAAGAGACCCTCTGCGATTGAGCCCTTCTTGTACTTCCCTTTGTTCCTGTCGGGAAATAAGTCATATCCATATTCCTCCTCTTGTTTCTTCTGGTCCATTTTCTTGATTTTTGTCTATGATTTGGGAAAACTGTTATAGGTCCCGTTGTTAGCTGCAGCCGCTAGCTAAGGAAGAGGTCGTAGCTGTTGTGGGAATCACGTGGTACAGATAGGTCAGAGTTAAAATTAATACATTTAGACTTTTAAATAAAACAAATGTATCGTTTACATACTATTAATGTCTGTCATTTTTTTATAATTATGAAAAAATATAAAATTGGAAAAGAAATAAAAATAATAAAGAAAGAAAATAAAAGTTCGTTACAAAGCTTGTTGAACATGACGAAGAGGGATTGAGTGAAATAATCAGAAACTATTAAGAACGACTAACTTATGAGTTTCACATAAAAGAATACAATTAGACTAAAAACATAATACTCATAGTTAAATATTTGGTACTGTGTCTTTTATTTAGTTGATGTTATATTATATGACTCCTCTTATTGAAAAACAATCTTTGGTAAGTTTCTGCGCAGGCGTCAGTGCAAAGGCTGACGGGAGCACGCTGTCATGGCTGCGTACGTAAACACAAGTGCTTGATTTCTCCGGGACATCTCTATAAAACAGAAAATTAACTATTTTAACTGTGTTTCTCAGGCTACTAAATACTTAACAGGTAAATACAAACTCGTACTCTATCACAACATCACTTTTATCCATACTTTCTTGTTATTTTAGCCATTTTAGCCATGATAGCGTGATCTCGTGTTACAGTTTGGATAAGCTAGTTTTATTTCAGGCCTTGTGTGTTGTATCTCCAGGAAGATTATGGCTGGTGGAAACAAAGCGGTTGAACTGCAGCTTCAGATGCGTCAAAATGCTGAAGATCTGCACAGTTTCATGAGGGAGATGGACAGCTGGGAGGCAGACATCAAGCAGAAAGACGAGCAGCTCAGGACTGGAGGAGCTCAGGAAGAGGAGGTTTGTAACTTTGTAACTATCTAACTATGATCCATTTTCAGGAAGGTATAATGTGTGAACACCAAATGTTTTCAATAAAACACACCTTTGTGATTGCTTTAACATCTAATACTTTACTGAATATTAAGATTATGAAATCAATCTTAAACCATGTCATGTTTGGTTAACAATATCTTTTTGGTTATACTTTGGATAGAAAAATCTCCCACCTATCCGTAACAAAGACTACAAGGCAAAGATGAAGGAGAAGAGGAAGAAGAAACATGACACTACTAGTAATGGTCACTTATGCAACGGGGACGAGAAGGCAGACACGAAGCAGGTCTCGAGAATAAAGGGAAATGACTATCGGTCCTGGGACAAGTTTGATGTGGTATGTAGTCAAGGGCTTGGCTATAGTAGAAGGTATTCTTCAAAGTCACTTATGATTTCCTCTAGCCACAGATTGGTATACTGTTCTAATGTTAAGCTGGCAACAAAGCAATGCAAAGTCTGACAGTTTGGTGAAATATGAAATCCAGGACAGTGGGGAATCAAACTGGACAGTGGCTAAAGTGGATCAAAGTGTTATTAGCCAAAATTAGCATATATCCACAACTGACAGGCAATATCAAGCTGCATTTATAATTAATTAATATCAAAGTTGAAGACAAGTTTGTATTTTCTATTAGGACAAAGTTTTGGAGGAAATGGACAAAGAGGAAAGCCCAGCTGAGTCAAATGAGTCCGACTCAGAGGAGGCAGCAGTGGATCGGGAGATGGCCCTGGCTGAGAAAGAAAAGGTAGAGTACATGTAAAAAGTAGTAAATGGTCTTAACTGATATTTTCTCTCTCTCTCTCCCCTCAGGGTAACACATTCTTTAAGGAGGGCAAGTATGATGATGCTATTGAGTGCTACACACGAGGGATGGCTGCAGACCCTTATAATCCTGTGCTTCCAACAAACAGAGCTACATCTTTTTTCAGACTCAAAAAGTAGGTTTCAGACAAATAATGCAATCCTATGTCATAATGAAATACTTGTAGATTCCAAATAATACAGACTTGTTTTTATATAACATGGTACATCTTGTAAACACTGGAATAAGTCTATATGCTTTGCTTTCTGTGTTGTGTACAGATTTGCAGTTGCAGAGTCTGATTGTAACTTAGCCATTGCACTGGACAGCAAGTATTTCAAAGCATTTTTAAGAAGAGGAGCAGCACGAGTCGCTCTTAAGAAACATGAATCTGCATTAGAAGGTAATAAGTACTGTCTAACATAGTTTTATACCAATACCACCTCAGACCACATTTAGTTTCCCATGAATCATTTTAATGAATTGAAAGTAACCAAAATCAAGGCTAAGATAAAGTCAAAAGAAGTCATGAACTAAGACTAAACCAGCTAAACCAAATCAAGACTTAATCCAAAAAATTAAATAAAACTTTGATTTATGTTTTTTTTCTTTTTAAGATTATGAAACCGTTCTCAAACTAGACCCGGGTAACATAGAGGCACAAAATGAAGTGAAAAAAATGAAAGAGGTTAGTATTATGCAATTATGGGCAAATACTATTTTTGTAAACATATAAAAGACATATTGATTGATCCTTTTTTTCTTCAGATCCTTGGTTCCCAGATATTTTCAAACTCAGAAGAATCCACAGAGCCAAAAGAAGATGTAAAAGTGGACCCTGAACAGCAAAGACAACTGGAGGAGCAGCAGAGAAAACAGGAGGCAGCGTTACAGAAAGACAGAGTGAGACAGAAGTTTATCTATAGCTGTCATCTGTCTTCATGCTTATAGGATATTGAATGTTTTTCTCATATTGGGCAGCCCTAGTAGCCATTTTTTCTCTATTTCACTCCATGCTTGTGAAATAAATATATGTCTACTAAAAATTGAATCGTGGTATGAAATTATGAAGATTGAGCTAATCTGCAAAGATGGTTGATTCGTGATACAGCACATTCAATTATGATCTGCTCTTCAATGTCATTTTTACTGTGACATAGCCAGATAGCCAGTGTTCATAGTAAGTAATGATCAGCAATGAATTTGTAGTAAAATGGTTCTATGTGGCAGTAGTCTTCCATTTAAGAAAATTTATTAACAAAAAATTAAATTGTGATATTTGCTTATTGAAAATCGTGACGTTATATTCTTACCATATCACCCAGCCCTAGCACAATGATTATATATAGAGGATTTTAATTGGTACCGCTGTAATTTATATTTTTCAGGGCAATGCATATTTCAAAGAGGGCAAGTATGAAGCTGCTGTGGAGTGCTACAGCAGAGGCATTGAAGCCGACATCATGAATGTTCTTTTACCTGCAAACAGAGCAATGGCCTTCCTCAAACTAGAGAGGTAATATCACCTATCACATTACCTTATCAAATACCATATGTTTTTCTCATATTGTGCACCCTAAGCTCACTTTTGTATGTGATTGTATTTGCCATAGATTCAAAGAAGCAGAGGAGGACTGCACTAAGGCCATTTGTCTGGACAACACATATTCCAAGGCATTTGCACGTCGAGCTACAGCCAGAGTGGCATTAGGGAAACTGGAACAGGCCAAAAAAGGTATGTAACCACCATGTATCAATTATAATACACCTTAAACAGCTTTAATTATGAAATGAATTGTAATGTCTAATTCATTCACAGATTTCCAAGAGGTGTTGAAACTTGAACCTGGGAACAAGCAGGCTTTGAATGAGATTCAGAAAATACAGGTAATGCACAGTATATGGACATCTTCAGGAAAATCAGAAAGGCATTTTAAATTAGCTAAATCTAGTTTTTTTTATGTTAGGATGCTTCCAGTGGCTGCCTTCTACCTTCAGAGAGCACACAAAGGAGAACAGTGCAACCTATTAATAAACCCAAACATTTACAGTCAACAGTAAGTTAATGTGCCATTTCAGCTGTTTTGCTTTATATATTAATGTGGTCTTATTGGGTGCATGGAAACGCATTACAAAGCACACTAACTACTTCAAGTTCCTATTTAGGTTTCCTAAAAAATGCTAGAGAGAACAAAAAAAAGCTTTATCTGTTCTATGTTATAAAGGATATTTTTTTATATTTGTCCCTACAACAACATTAAAATCAGACTTTGTGGGGTTCCACTTTGACCAGTAGTAGTTGAGTTGTACTTTAGTCCCTCCCCCTGGTCTCTACAGCCTACAGAGAACCTACTTTACATCATAGAGCAGGACCAGATCATTGTTTTAACTAGTGCTGTCAATCGATAAATTTTTTTAATCAGATTAATCACACTTTAGGGCTGTGATTAATCACGATTAATCGCATATAAAATGTTTTATATTTACAGTGTGAATGTGTAACTTTTAAACCAACGCTATAGCAAAACTTGGCAAAATTGTTCCTTTTAATACAAAAAAGTCTCTATGTTTTAGTTGCAGATGTTTAGGTACTTACTTGAACATTACAAAATATTTTTTTATTTTTTACAACATATTTTATATTTGATTTCATATATTTTATTTATTATTATACTATTATAAGAATTATGAGGCTAAATGTTTTTTTCAAATATAAATTCATGAGGCTTGACTGTCGTATGTGCCGTTAAAATTGACACACATCAATATCCTTCCATAGTCAGTTTATCAGCTCCAGGCTGGAGAATAACCCTCTCTCCCTTTACTTACTACACGCTGTCATCATGTCATAATGTTAACAAACACTATTTAGATTCTTTTATTTAGCGGGTTAGCAGGTTAAAACGAGCGGACATGTGCGTATGCGCTGCTCTTTCCTCTCACACCTGCGAGAGAGAAGAAAGGGAGCACGCAGACCGCCTGTGAGTGCTCTGAGACAGGGGGGGGGGAGCTCACGGCTGCACCCGCAGCTCGTGGAGAAGTTTTGAGGACAGTAAATGCAGAATCCTACATGCTTTCACGCGGAGGGTTACCTGCAGACAGCGCTGTAACCCTCCGCGGTTCAAATAACCAATTGTGTTAGGACAAAATACAATGTGAATCTGCGTTATTTTATCAAGGATACGTTAAAGTTTTTTCAATAATCGCATGCGTTAACGCGTTAACATTGACAGCCCTAGTTTTAACCAAATTATATTTTTTATTATTAACTATTTTTATTATATGAAATGTACAAACTACACCTTTTAATTCCCTTGTATCTTTATGTGTAGAAACCACTCCGCAGAATTGACATAGAGGAAGTCAGTGGAAAAGTATCAGTCCCTGAGCCAACAGTGATTGAGTCTTCATCTGGATTTACAGTGAAGAAGACTGAGGAAGACACATCTCCACTGTCCACATCTCCCAGCGCCAAGATGATTAAAATAGAAGAAATATCAGATGTCCCTTCACACCCCACACAACAGTAAGTCATATCTCTGCATTATAAACATACTGCCTCACTTTGACTACATTTTGGGTCTATGCAAAATTAAGTGGTTTGCATATCTCATAAAACCATTTATTTTATAGATACTTATATTTATTGATTTATAGATACTTAATTAACATCGATGTTTATCAGATTTTCATTAATTTTGGGCAGCAGTGGCACAGTGGGTAGAGAGTGGCCGGTTCGATTCCTCGCCCATTGTGGTGTCCCTGGGCAAAACACTTGTATGATTGGTGGTGGTTGAAGGGGCTATAGGAGCAGCCACGCCTCTTGTCAGTGTGCCCCAGGGCAGCTGTGACTACATAAGCAGCTTACCACCACCAGTGTGACTGTGAATAAATAATGCAATTGTAAAGCGCCTTTGAGTGGCCAGAAAAGCGCTATATAAAACAGATACATTATTATGCTTATTATTAACTTAAATATTATTATAACTCCGTGGTGTTTATTAATGTTATAGCAATGCTTGTAAATGTTATTATAACTGGTTGCTAATGCTTACTAATGTTAAATAGTGTGTAGTTATTCTAAATGTTTGGAAAATAATAACACAATGTCTACTAACAAATTAACACTTTGCTACAGCTTGTCTTTTACCTTCACTTTTATATTATAGACATCCACCTGCTACACAAACATCACAGCCATCTCATAAAAACACCAGTCCAGTTCCTGATACAGCCACTTCAGTACAACCGATGGACCTGCCTCCTCCTCCCACCAACAGTTTCCAGTTAGAGGCAGACCTTCGGAAGATCGGAGCTCAGCCTGAAATGATATACTCTTATTTCAAGGTATGTGCTTGAGACATATGTTTTTAGAGATATTATATTCAGTCAGTATTTTATCATTTTAGAGTTCAAATATTTTCCTACAATGAATAGTTTAAATAAGTAGTCTGGTTTTCCTAATTCTTAAAATAAGAAAATGTTTAATGCTTAATTTGACTGTCTAATCCTTTTCTATGAAGCAGGTAATCTGTCATATTCATTTTAGTTCCTCCCCTGGCTTATACAACAACATCAAATCAGAATTTGTGGGCTACATCTTTGACCAACAGTAGTTTTTGGGTGGCGTGGTTGCAACCTAACACTCAGATTTGATGTGTAGAGGTCAGGGGAGGGACTAAAGTTCCACCAATGATAGGCATTATAAATAGGTCTTATTAAGCAATTAGACATTTTTTTTCTTACATTCACACAGCAATTGCAACCTGAGGCCTTCTCCAAGATATTCCACAACTCACTTGAACCAAACCTTCTCAACAAGATCCTGGGGACACTGCATGGTTTCTACATCAGGTGAGTTTACGCTGCTTAATGCCTAGTATTAATTACATTCATTTTTTAAAATAATTCTTCTTATAATAAATAATTCTCTTCAATTTGTTATAGGAATGAACCACCAGTTTTAACCTTTGAAATCCTCAAGAACATCGCCAGTGTTAGACGCTTCGACATGGCAGTTATGTTCATGTCATCTCCAGAGAAGAAAGGTACGTGGTTTTTTTTGTCTTTTTAAATTGAGTTTCAAATCAGAATGTTCAATGGTTTAGACCTTACTATCACCTAGTTTTTTTGTCCAGATTTCAATCAAAATTCCAATATCCCGATTTTTTTTGTGACTATTATATGGAGTGCAACAGTTCCCGACTTTTCAAAAAATCTGCATTTTTTTAAGAGTTTAAATTAGAAGATCAATAGAAGCTAATTAGCTCTTAGAATACAGATGTCTGAAATGTTTATGGGAAGAATTAATGGGAATTTTACTTCCAAAACCAGAGGGGGTTAAGCACTATTGCACTCTATTTGGGTTTAGTTAAGAGGGCATGAAGTCAGCTGATGTGAGAGAAGAGGATGTAGGCTTAGATCATTGAAGCATTTGAAAAAATATCATAATTGTGTTTTTTCTGTTTCCATCCAGTGCTAAAAGACCTGTTTGACTTTCTTCACCAAAGCAACATGGAGGCATCTTCTGTCACAGCTTTACAAAAGAAGTATGGTGTATAAAGGCCACATCAAAACTCAATATTTCAAAACTAACTAATAATTCCTATACTTCTAATACTTAAAAGATCATTTATTCATGCCACCACTGCTTCTTATATGTTAAAGTGCTTTGGTTACTTGCTGATGACCATATGATGTACAGTATAATATCATTTGGTCACACAGTCAGACCAATTGAGACCTGTTTAAAACATTACAAAATCTTGGAAAATCATATTCTTCCCTTATATATCCTAACCAGTCCACCCATAAATGTTCCTAAAAGTATGCATTGGTCTCTATGAGTACTGTGCAGTTTTGCATGTTTTGTCATCTTCACTGACAAACTCTTGTTAACATTTATTGAGTTAGTTTAGGTCTAAATAAAACTTTTTCACAAAACCTGACACTATTTGTGATAATATGTGTGAATAATGTCTTAAATTACTCATAGATGGTGATCAATTTATAGCATTTACTTAACCTTTTTAGTTAGTACAACTTTTTTAAACAAAATTCAAGTACTTTACGACACACAGGAGTGAAAACAACACATTTATTAGGATATAAGTAGTAAGCATTTCCAAGCCCTTTATTAAAGATTCAAGCACTTTTCAAACCTTGAAGATGTACAGTGAAAATTCCAATTATTTCCAAGAATTTCAAGCACCCGTATGAACCCTGATGTGAAGTTAAAAAGCTATATCAAACATCCTAATAAATGATTGATTGCATGTAATAGATTGCTCTTGCAGCCACACCTTGACCTTATGTACAACAGTCAAATATAAGAAAGAACAAACAGGACGTAGCTTTGTTCTGCTGGGTGTACACATCATCTGTTGTTGTTACCTGTTCTTTTGATTCTAGAAAAGAAATACATTTGAACTGGTCCTAGCAAACTAAAGGTTATATTATACACATAACTATCCTGTACGGATTGGAGTTTAGAAAAGAAAGTTCAAAAGTACAGTTGCCACATTATTACAGCCAAATGGTAGAGGAGCTCTAAACTAGTCTAAACCAGAAACAAACAAAGACCATGTCAGGAATAAACCAGCTCTAAACCTGCACTTAACTATGTTTAAATCAGCACATTTGAGCAATTAATCCTTAGTTAGTACTTTGACATAGGGGTTAGGTGATATGGCGATATAAAGTTATGATAATCAGATCTGCTAATATTGGAAGATCATAATACAGTTCATTCATAAATACTCTGCATTTAACTGTAACAATGCCAGTGTTCATTTTAATAAGTCAAATAAATAGTATTAAGTGTTATTATGAACACTGGATTTGATTTCCATTGTATTTGACATTAAAAAGTGCAAGACAAAAATATAATATTATGATCAAATCAAAATTGTGATCTTGATTTCAACTAATGTGGAAACTTGTAGTTTTTAGTTCTAAAGCATATATGAAGAATTATATAGGAGAATGTTGTTTGTGTGTGAAACCCTTGAAGCTCATATTTTAATATGTGGTGGAAAAATAACAATTGGATGGATTGTACTATTAGTTGTCTGTTTGGTAAAAGTTGGGACAAGGTTTGCCTTGCAGAATAAGGTAACAGGCATCATAAGGTAGATAAAGCATATAACACGCCAGTCAATAGCAGGACCGAAGTCACATCTGGGCGAGTGGATGTACTGTTGGCCCCTGCAAGACAAAAACATAAGTACATAAAAACAGAACTAGATTTTTATTTTGTTTTGATTATAGGCTCATTATGTTGTCTACCTTTGATAATCACAGTTTTAGTGGCAATGGCAGATTTCCTTGTGGCTGTGTTTTGTGCCTCACATTTGATGGTGATTGATTTTAGAGGATGTTCCACTATCAACTCTACTGTGTTCCCCCTGACAGTCCGTGTGTCCACAGACGAGACATATCGACAAGAGGGCACACAAATGGAAGCACACACGAATTTAGCCTTTTCTGCAACTTCTAACACGTCTGGCCCTGAGATCTGCAAATCTGTTGGACCAACTGAGAAAAAAAAAAATTACTATAGAGTGGACAATACAAACTGATTACAATTTGAACAATAAAAAAGTCCTTGTTGTACGTAAGTATTTTTTATGGTACATATGTAAAAGAAAAAAAAAAGTCGCTATGCAGACACTCAAAATATGTTAGAATCAAAACTACAATCTCATTGTTGAGAGGCGGGAGATCAACCCACTGTGAACCTTAAGGTGTGATATGTAATTTTTCTGCCATCTGGTGGTGGCTGTATGTATTGCAAGTCCACTCTTCCACACTTTTCTATTTCCCTTTTTTCAAAACAGAAAATCAACTCTTGACCTTCTCTCCTAGCTATTTTATCCTAACAGGGCAGTTAGAATGGAAAATAACTACAAAGAATTCGAACAGTGCAGACCTCCGCCAAGTCAGCTCATTTCCACGGATCACTCCCAAAGTAAGTAAATCATAGTAAATCCTAATTTAATAGAAACTCAAATGTCTATCTCTTCTTTGAAGGAGAACTATGCAACTTTTAAATAAGTTGTTGTGGGGCAATCTTTTTTTCACCTCCTTTTTGATGATGCTGAGCAAATGCAGTCTAGTGTTGGTTGTTTTTAAGTATACCAATTTTATAGTCTTTGCATTATTTCAGTGTATTAGGACAGTTCTATTCTTAAGGGCAGAGCTCGGTTGAGGAAAAATTAGTGAAAAGTTGCATTGTTTCCCTTTAACTGGTTATTTTGTCTTGTCAAGTTTAGCATGTTTCTAACTTTAAGAAAGAGGAATGCACATGAAGAACTTCTACAAGTCTAAATCGATTGTTAAAGATAAAAACTCAAAAATCTTACCTGACACACTGATATCTTGTGTTGCAGCGATGAACATCCCAGACACTGTATTGGTGGCTTTGCAGACCAGCATTCTGGAGTTATCCAGTTCATTGGGGGTCATAGACATTACATTGCCCTGTCCACTGATCCACGGGCCCTGGTCAATCTTCCAGGAGTAAGAACAAGATGGCCGACAGTGGGCGTGGCAGCTGAAGGTGTGGCTCACATTGGGGTTCATCAGTTCAGGGCCAGAAATGGAAATGTTCACTGGGCCAACTGGTGAAGGAAGGGAGTATTAGTATTTTGTGATGGTGAATTGACACTACAAAATCTCATAAAGCAAAAAGTGCAGCTATGCCACTTTTTTTTTTTACAGTGTGAAGCCTACATTATGCAAAATCATGTTCTAATTTTTCTTCTACCTCAAACAAAAAGACTTAGTTTTGTTTCATTCGGGCATGTATGAGTAATATTATGTTGAGCTATAGTCCTCAAAACAGACATACCCTAAAAGTGAAGTAGGACTGCCTGCTCATGCACTGTCAACAAACACACCCATAGAAGCATTGTTGCCACCACAATTCGACAACATGTCTGATTGGAGAAGATGTGCGTTTGGCTGTGAGGCTGTCAAATCTTGGTTTATATCACATAATAAGTAAAAAGTGGGTTCCTGTTTGGTGTGAGACCATGACAGAAGGTTGAAACAAAGGGGAAATGGTAGCGCATCATTCAACTTTCAAATCAGACATTTTTTTGGTTGTTCTTTGCGCAGTGTGTTGCAAAACTCAATGCATTTTGAGCATACAGACTTGGACAAAATTGTTGGAAAAGAAAATTAAAGAAAGAAAAAAAATACAAAAAGCACTAAAACAAGTTGAAACTGACAAAAGTAGTAATACATAAAAATTAACAAAGATTAACAAATGAAAATCAGACATTGCTTTTAAATTTTGGTTCAACAGATTAATTAAAAAAAAAACATAATAGTGAAACTGGCCTGGACAAAAATGATGGAAAATGACAGTGCCCTTAACTTAATATTTAGTCCACAACTGTATACTGTACATCAGGGGTACCCAAACTTTTTTCACTGAGGGCCACATTGTCAAAGAATAATACCAAGGAGGGCCACTGGCTGCAATGATTGATTTCACTTCCCCAAATGTCCCTTGAATTGATCACCACAAATAAAAATGGAAAGATTCCTTGTTACAGAATGAATCATTCTCATTTATTTGGGTTATGAAGTAAAAACACAATTTCAGGCAATTGAGAAGAAAGGCTGAGGGCCACAAAAAATTGCTCCGAGGGCCGCATTTG
>JAVQKG010174688.1:0-16034 GCA_036025885.1 Hypseleotris bucephala
AGAATGGCAGCCACACTTCCACCACCTCCTCCGCCATAAGGCAGTTGGTGTTATAGCAGATGACGCAGACGCATGGGGCGTTCCGCCGATATACATTTGCTGTCGTTTACGACAGCCTGGGTCTAGTTATAATTTTAATGACAGAACTATGAAAGATCCAATGTTAGCTCAAAATCATAAGATACAATTTCAAGTGCAAGTTATGTATTCCACTGGCAAATAGTTTTGTTTAATAAGGAAACTACAGAACAGCGGCTTTTTGTGGCACTTTGAAGAACAAATAACTAAAATTATGATTATTGTTCTTAAACCTGCTGTGACTCATCTAGACATTCCTTTATATTGTATTTTTTTAGCTTTGCATCACTGGCGGACACACGTGCTGTGCCAGTGAGAAGAAGAAACATCTGAAATCAACCTTCATACTCAGAATTCAAGTCATTTTAACTAACATTTATTTTGGGAGTGTGAATGGGTGGTAGGGTGGAGGGAGTGAGGGTGTATGGGGGGGTCAGAGGTGGGGGGCACTGGGGTGACACTGGACTCAATGCCTCTCAACCTCACGCCCCTCGACTCAGAAGAAAAGAGGCATTAATAGCAGCCTAATAGGATGAAGAGGCCACACTCCACCTTTGGTCTGACGTTATGTGACGCTAACACCAGGGCAGAGAAAACTGAAAGTAGAGCTCAGTTACTGCAAGTTAGAAACAAAAAAGAAACAGGAGCAGTGAAAAAAAAATACTATGTAGGAATCATTCAATACAAAAAATATTTAATTGTCTCAGTTTATAGATTGATCAGGTGGGCAGTTTAATACTTACTTTTAGATACTTAGCTAATATTATTTTACATTTCAGTTTGAACAACGGGGGCCTTTGAGACTTAGACAGCTTAAATACCCTTAGCACCCTTGTGCCCTTCCTATATTGAGGTCCTTGGGTCCTTAACTGGCTTAGTGATGGCTCCTCTGTCCTCTCTGTGCCATTGGCAATCCCTGGTTTGAGCCCTTTGCCCTGGTTCCATTGTGTGAGCTGAGTGTGTATGGTCAAATTTGACCTCTGCATTTGACCCATTCTTCAATGCTGCTGGGGCAACCTGTCAGGAGCAGATGCAGTGTCCAGTGACCCTTCTCCAGATCTTGGTCAGTATAACATTCACACACACACAAAACTTTTATTGTCTCTGTTTTCTTAAATCAGTCCAATTAGAAATATGAGCATTCAACTCCCATGGAATATTTCACATTGATACAATTTAAGACATCTAAAATACAATTGAGAATGTGTGGATTAAAGCTGATATAAGTATGATTTGCAATAAGCTAATGGGAAATGTATAGCATCTCAAAATCTAAAATAGTCTCTGTGAGTTGAATGCACATCATTTATTTGGACTAATAGTAAATTGAAACAACGAAAGATTTTTGTTTGAATGATTACTGTACAATTTGTAGGTAGAGCAACATTGTATTTTTTTCGGGTAAGGCAACAATTCTAACTACTTTGCCAATGTGCCACCAAAAATGTGTATATGTGTGTGATTTGTGTGGTGTGTGTATGTTGTGTGTATGGTCTGTGTGAGTGTAGGGCTCTATGGAGGCCACTGACTCCTCTTTGTCTCGTCCCGACCCGCTGTCACTGTGTCTTTGTTATGACAGTTGGACTGCTTTTATTCAGACTAAATCACATCCCTCAGCTGTTCATTTACTGGCCTAACCTTGTGACACCCCCCGCACACACACACACAACACACACCTAACACACACACCTTTGACTCACAATCTGTAGTGGCCGACACAAGAGGAGGATGAACAAGTGAAACAAAGTGATGGAGAAAGAGATGGGAGGAGGGAGAGGGGCGGGGCTAAAGGCCATTTGAACTTTGACCTCTGTGTTGTGGCTGGGGCAGCATGGGGTCGGAGGTTACAACAACCCGGGGTTAATCTGTAACTATTGATTTAGGGCACGCTGATAAAAAAAAAAAATCAAACCTCTTTCTCTTGTGTGCGCAAGGAGGGACTTCTGCTGTCAGCAGGGAAGTAGAAGTCAAACTCATGTTAAAAAGTACGAGACATTTTAATAATTAGATTTCTATTATGAGAAATTGAAAACACACTTGGATATTGTGATAACAATACGACCATATTTGGATTGCTGTTTGACATAGAATTATTACAAAATTCAGCAATTCATTGCAAAATGCTATTTTATTATTAACTGTTCAGAAAATGTGATTACATATTGGCATATTATTACATAATGCGAAGTTATTACATAGCTGACATGTCTCCTTAAGACTGCCCTAGGGCAGCTGTGGCAACAGAGGGTGACTGGTGTTAACTATTAAGTGTTTTAAGTGTTTAGAAAAGTTCTACGTAAAACCGATGCATAATTAATGTTCAAAAATTATTTTATTCAGCATACAGTAGTAGCCTATAGAAGTAACATTGCAGATGTTTTTTTTTTGTTTTTTTTTATACTCTGAGTACATATTTTTCCCAACGGTAGGCTACTGAACAACATTTAGACCATCATTTACACTGAGCCCAACTCTGACCCCACATCCATACTGTATATAAGCTCAATTTAGACACACAAAGATGCCCTGTTGTGTTTAATATTAGACCCCTTGAGTTTCCAGGTGCAACATGTCAGAATGTATTCACTGCAGATGTGCCTCAGTAAGCATTTTAAACCTGACCACTCACCTTCACAGACAGTTTCCCATTTGAAAAGCCAAAACAAATGTATTCAGGATGGCAGAATACAGTATGTGAGGAGGGGCTACACCAGTATCCAATGACTCCTGCCTGTAAAGTCCTATACTTTAAAGTGTAGGACATAAACCAGTGGGGTCTGGTCCCGTCCTCATAGCGAATCATTTCTCTGTGATTTGGCGGTTACCTTGTAGCTGATTAGCCTCCACTGATGTTCTAAACTGCTGAAATACAGAATTTTGGAAAAGACTAGAAAAAATAAATGGGATTTTTACTTCCAGAAGGTACTGTTGTGCTTTATACAAACTTTGCCAACACAACTACTTTGCTAACAACAAGCTGCGTGCATGCATGTTTGGCTTTTTAGCATCATAGTGTTTATGATCAGTTTGATCGGTTTGATCAGTAAACCCTGCCCAGTCAAAAATCTTTGAATAAAACAGGAAAAGAGTTAGTGGGTTGCCAGGCTGACATTTGTCTCAGTCCATTTCACCTGGGCTTGGCTGCTTGGATTTGATGTTGTGGGAACCTGTATTTCAGTAACAAGCTCTGAGTTTGGTTTGGATGTCAAGGAGGAATATTTCTTTGGAAAAATGGCTTGGTAAATTAAAGTGCCCATTATCCTACCTGCAAAGTCAACCTATTTTTTATACTGTATCTATTAAGCCTATATTATAGTCTATACTGTAAAGTGAGAAACGTGTTATAAAATTTGCCTCTGAATGCATCTGGAGGATTGTTACCTCTGCCAACGAGGTAATGTTTTTGCTCCTGTTTGTCTGTCTGTCTGTCTTTTAACATCTTTACGCAAAAAACAAATGCACAGATTTTGACAACATTTTTAGGAAAGGTCATAAACGACACAAGGAACAATTAGAACAGAACAAATGATCCGGATCACTGTCTAGATGCAACGTTTTTTTAAAGAATTGAATGAAGAAAATTTTGGGAGTGATCCGTGGAAATGAGCTGACTTGGCAGAGGTCTGCAGTCTTGCATTGTCTTTCCTTCTGAAGATGAAAGTGGATATGTTGGCAATTCTGAACGATAATATTTATTACTATCTAATTTTAGGTATTTTGCTAAAACTATTTTTTTTCCTTGATGCCATTTAGTAACTTAGATGTAATTTTCAAACTTTAACTGTAGTTTATTTAACCTTTTACTAGGACCACTTATTGTCATATTTCTGGCTACTCTATACCACTTTGCCAATTTGTCATAGGCTATTCTCAAACTGGTAACTTTCTAACACATTCAGAGCAAGTTCTTTAAATAGCCTTGACCACGGACTATCTGGCCTCGTGTGTGACAGCGGTGTGTGTACGTTGGAGGGAGCTGGAGTTAGGAGTCGTGAATGGCCGCGCTATTGCATCCTCCCAGGGGGGCTCTAAAAACACACACTCGCTCTCTCTTTAAACACACACACCTACACACACCTACACACACTGATCCCGCCTCCTCCTCATCCATGATCCTTCTCTCTCCACTCCAGCGTGCTGTCGGACCGCCCCTCAGCCGCTGCTGCTCATAGGGCTCTACACTGCGCTCCCAGACGCACTCAGCTCGCGGCGCGCTGACTGGAGAGTACACACAGCCAGTGTGCAGCGAGACGAGGTAGCGGAGTTGCCCGGTGTGAGGAAGCAAAAAAGTGGGGGCAAAAAGTCTTGTGCACCCTTCCTATATTTTGAGCGGACAGCGAGGGGGGGCGAGGTGCTTCCCGGAGTCCGCTGCATGTCCACGGGATGTCCGCTGGATGCGGGGTGATGGATTAAGTGGCCAGTTGTGGCTGTTTTCAATTTCCTTGCTGCTGAGAGGATTATGCCAAGTGCGCCAAAATGACCAGGGAATATGTTTTACGCTGTGTCCTGATGCTCAGCTTTGCGCTTCTGTCGGCCAACGCAAGCAACTGGTTGTAAGTTGTACTTTTCAGATATTTTTTAAATTTTAAGGCTTGTTTTTTTGTGTAGAATGGCTTGAAAAAAAAGTGGGTTTTGTTATAAATTTACAATCAAATTATGGAGCTTGCGGACTACCTGTTGATTGTTTTTTATTTCAAGTAATTTATTTTGGACTTGGAATTGGATCATTGGGCACTGGATTCGAACCCTCGACGCATGTGTGCTCTTGCTCTCTCAACTGAGCGGCACTTGTTTGACGTATGATTAGGACAATGCACTAGTCTTAAGTGGCGCTTTTCTAGACACTCAAATTGTGCTTTACAATTGACCACATATTATTTCAAGTCTTCATCACCTAGCCCCCTCCCGCTGTCACTCCCCGACCTCCAGCACAGTTAATGCTTAATCTCAACTTTCTCCAGACCAAATAACAGACCAGAATCACCCCCACATGCGGCCGCACAGAGTCCTGCAAATCAGGGTGCATAAAGTTCAATATGAGGAATGGCGTGATAGATTTTTATTAGTCTAAAAATGACAGATAATACATGTGTTAAACTTTAGCAATGCGTGTATTTAGCCTGTTTAACAAATTTGAACAGAAACAAAACTAGACAGATTTCTGATCAGATCAGTTATGGCTCTATCAGTAAACCATCCCACCTTTTGCTTATTACCTCCACCCAGGAAGTAATGTTTTTGGTTGTGTTGGCGTCATGTGTGTCTGTTGGCATCTTAACGCAAAAACTTCAGAGCGGATTTGGATGAAACTTTTAGGGAAGGTCAGGACTGACATAAGAAAGAAATGATTAGATTTGGCTCTGCTGGCCCTGTGTTGTGACAGTGCCCTTCTTCCACCCACCTCTCTTTCTTGTGAAATCCAACACTTGCCTCTCTAGCACAGCAAAGGAACAGCAAATGTTTGTCTAATCAGGGTGCCCGCTGGGTCTTCAAAAGATATTAAAAGTTTATCAACTGATTTGGGGAAATATGGGACTGGGACTGATGCAGTTAGTCTTGAATGTGTTTAGGTGGGTCTTAAAAAATCAAAAATCATCACAGTAGACCTAAACATTAGCTACGGAACCTCTGCACATTTTCACTGTAATGGCACACATCAAATTCATCTTGATCTTATGATCTCAATGAGGTCTTCATTTTTTCAGAGAGAGTCCTGCTAATGCACAAAAAAGATGCTAGAACTGCTTATTTTGGGATCGCTTGTAGGGGAAAATAGCCAGGTCTGCAGTCTCTGTGAGTGCTTTCTGTGTTGCAAATATGGTTGTTATAGAAATACCCTACAAATAACCACAAATAAACCAACAGAAACTTTGTAGTTGAGTTTTTGAAAGTCTGTCCCGCTTGCAGAAAGAGCCAAGCGCAACACGATGGCAACATTGTCCATTATTTGTTGTTATTTCTTATCTCTGCGGCGTGAGTGTGCATATTGGTGGCATGGGCTCTTCCTGGGCAGCAGTGTGCGTCGCATGTGCGTGCCTGCTCTGACTTTAACCTGTGGGAGGTGGTTAGGTGGGTTTTTGCGCATTCCTCCACATGTAAGCTCCTCCGCTCCATTTTCGACTGCCATTCATTTCAGAATATAGACTTCCTGGCTTCAGCGAATGTAGAGCTTTTAAAAAGTTTGTCATCAAATCGAATGCTGAAAATTCCGCAATGGAGACAAAAGAAAAGTGAGTTAACTTTGGGAATACAAAAGTAACTGACTAAGCAACTCAACTGTCCAAATAAGTATGGCTTTGCAGAAAGTATGATTGAATAATTCTGAGCATACAATGAAAAAAAAAACTATTGTGGTCATCAACTGTACTGTAAGGACTTGTACAGTAAAAATTTGTTACAAGCCAAAAAGCTAACTGTTTACTAATGTTGTGTGTGCATTAAACATAAAACGTAACATAGCCTACATTCACTAATGTTTCCTAAGCAGGCTCTGACATTACCAACATGTAGCAGAGTCATTTGTGAAATCTATTTCAATTTCTCATGTTTTGTGTCTCATTTCTCCACTGAAAATGTCTTGTTGTCTTGCCTCCATTCTGGAATTTAAAACATTGTGTTGACTAACTTTTAACTGGTTTATAGCCTCTGTATGCATGTGACAGAATAGCAAATGTCCTGGCATTTTAGGGCAACTATGACTTTTTATTATTGTTTGGTACAGTTGCAGACTTTTACTTGCCCCTTTTAAGGCATTATAAGCGTCTTAGCTAATGTTTTTACACCGAAGTCTTGTCTGATACGCCGTTGACAGACTGATCAGAGGCGAGTGGTGGTGTGTGCTGCCAAAGCCTGTGCCTGGTGTGAACTGTCGCTGAGTGCAGCTTTTTAATGGGGCTGTTTGGGGCTGAAGGCGTGGTGACAGCGGCAGCGCAGCAGGGCATGTACGAGCACGCTCCGAGCTGCCACTGCACGGTTGGGAGCACTGTACATGGATTTGCTGTAAGCATGTACCTCAAATTTACACAAGTGTTTAAAGGGCCTATGCTTTTCCTGCACATTTCACAGTCTGTTTTGAATGTGGCCATTTAACGTCTTGCAACATCAGAAACACAATATTTATCTAATATGAGGTGTTTTGTGAAGCTCCCACATGGACCAATTGAGAAACAGTCCGCTTAGACAGTACTAGGGCTGAAACAATTAATCGGATTAATCGATTATTAAAATAATCAGTAATCTGTACTTCACCATTTCATTGTCACAACTATTTGCAGTCCCAAAACCTCGAGAAACCTGTTTTATCATGTGTTCACAAAGGATAGGAACTGGAACCATTGTCCCCAGTTTAGCTGTTATCTCAGAGTAAGGGTCTTTCCATGGAGTCATGCCATTTGGTGACATACAGTCTGTGATGCAGCTGATACATCTGTATCACTGTTAGGCCTGTCACAATAATTACTATATCAATCTATCAATATAAAGAGATTAATAAAGATATCTTTATATACTGAGTTATCATGGAAACTTCTCAGTAGTGACTTTGCCCAATTTAATCTGAATTGATTAATGGATTATCAATGTCTTTATATGTTTTGATTGTGTCTGCATTTACAGTATTTCTTGCTCCTCTGTGTTTTATTTTAGATAGATTAGATAATTAGACTCAGATAGACGATTATTTGGGTCTAAAATAAAATCACGACTATTGTTAACAATTACTGTGGGCATTTCTGGGAAAAGACTGGGTGCTGCTATGGTCTTGTCATACCAACTCAAACACTGGTCCATCAGGTGGTTAAGTAGTAGAACAATGTTGTCAGCTTTTATAGATCATCAAAACACATTAAAATATTATCCACAGTTACATGCATACAGACAAGTTATCTCTGTAGCCACAGCTGCCATAAGACACCACCATTAAACACACCATCGCAGGAATGGGCAATATGGCAATAAAAGATTACAAAATTAATTGATACGAAGTTATGCCAATCTGCAAATCTTAGAAGATTGTTGAATTGTGAAATAAAATGCTTTCATTTATGCTCTGCTCTTAACTGTGTTCATATTGTTAAAAGAAAATAACGGAAGATCAATAGCATTAAGTATTATAAAAACACTGGACTGAATGTTGAACTTTTAGGTTTTGAGAAGCAGTAGTCTTCAGTGCAGGAGAAAAGTACAAAGTTAGCTCCAATTGTGATAAAATTGACATCTTTATCTCGATCAAATCATGATATTATATTTCTTACCATATGGCCCAGCCCCACACCACCGTGTGCTCAAGTAAATGATAGGAGTATGAAGGGGTTAGACAACCTGCTCTACCACCTGTGAGCACGGCCACACAATTTATCCCTAACAAATCTCCTCAATGTTCTGTATTTCTCACAAAAATATAAATGACTTGAGTGAAAGTAGAGGTAGAAGTAGCACACCATTGTATTAATGAGCATTGTGGTGGATGCCACACTCACCTACATTACAAACCACAGTAAATATGCTTGTTGACTTTATTAGTTCATACTGGATTAAGTGGCGTGCATTAGTGCAAACAGGTTCAGGTTCACTGATTTATACTGATATTGAGTATGTCAGTCAAATATGAATTAATCAGGTTGAGTCTTTAAAAGACAAGCGACATAAGCCATTATTACCAGATCCAGCTAAGGCAGTTGTTGGTTCAATTCCAAATTCCTTCCAATTTCTTCTTCCTCACATTATTTAAAAACATGCTTGTGTTGGTGAATCTAAATTACCTGCAGTGGTTCTCAAACTGTGGTACAGGTGGTATGTGGACCTGGTTTTCTCAGGCTTAGTCCTAGTTTAGTGCTGTGGTTTAGACCTAAAACTGATTCAGAGCTGGATTAGACATAATTATATAATTACTTCTAGTTTGGACATGATCTAGACCTGGTTTAGTCCTAGAACTTAGTTTTCATGCCTGTTAGTTCCAGGTGCTTGGTTTGAACCACTGCCCTAATGATTACAACTAAATAACAGTACATCAGGACCTTTTCTACCAAATGCTTGTATACTCTTGAGATATTCAGTTGAGTAAAATTAAAACATAAACAATTAATTTAAAAAAAGCTTTTTGAAGTATTTCTTCAGTGTGTTCTATCCTGGCTTGGGCACCAGCAGAAGGCCTGTGCCTGATGTTCTCAGATGGTTCATATAGGTGCAGTGTTGCGCACTATAAAAAACAAACAAAAAAAGTATGTGGTTGAAATGTTTGAATGATGCGTCCCCCTTCCTCTTCACACAAAGCAAAATTAGCTGTGAATTTTGAATATAACATTAGTTCCCTCCAACATTATTCCTCATTCATGTCCTCTTGTTGTTGTTTTGTGTGTGTGCGTGTGTATGTGTGTGTGTGTATGTATGAGTGTGTGTGTGTGTTGACTCAGTGCCCTCTCGCCCTGCTGGTTCTACCGCCTTATGTTCTTCAGGAGCTGTTTGTTTGTCTGTGCCCTCACTGCTGGAGCACACTGAGTAATTAGGAACGGGAAATGACACTGCACTCAACTGTATCCACCTCCACAACAACTCATAAAACTGTAGAAGCTAATAGAGTTGTGGGCGTATGTAATTTACAGAGGACGGTAGTTGCAGTATCAGTTACATTTAGTTGATAAACTTTTTGAATGTCTATGTCTGTGTACAGCAAAATTAAACAAATAATCTGACATTACTTTCAAACAGATACTCGTACTACAGTTGTAATATTATTTTGAAGTAACGGTACTCTTACGTGAGTAAAATTATTGGCTACTCTTCTACTTCTGGTAATTTATATCACAATATGTGCAAACAGCTGCCCTTGCTACAAAATTTTGCAAATGAGCTATTAGAGTCTGATTGTCTTTTTTCCCCAAAATGGTTGAAATGAGAACTCTTTAAGATTCAATCAAATAGTAATAATAATAATGGCTTAGATTTAGATTGCACTTTTCAATGCCACACAACTATCTCAAAGCGCAACATCTTGAGTCCATTATTCATTCACACCACAAACACACACACTGGTGGTGATGGCAGCTTAGCTGCCATTTTGTGCCCCTCCAATACCAATCACACAACCACATTCATTCATAGGCAATTAGGGTTAAGTGTCATGTCCAGGGACACAACGACAGTATAGGCGTGGCTGAGGATGCAAACCGGTGACCCTCCGGTTGCAGGGCGAGCACCTACCCACTGCACCACAATCGCCCCATATAATAGTGGTTATGTTTTGTCTTGTCCGTGTAAAGTATAAGTAAAAGTATTTATTGTAAAATATTTATTGCAGGAAAAACGGACTTTTCCTACTTTGTTTGAGCTGCCTTGGTGGAGGTCTGTGCTCTCGTAGTGCTTTCTAGTGTACAATACCCCTGTTAAAGGACAGTAGATTTCCAGTGTATTGCCAATAATTCCCATAAATTCCCATGGAAAATTTCTGAATTTGAAAATTCCCAGAATTTTGCAACTCTACTCTTAAAGTATTTCTCTTACCTAGTGCTCAACAGAGGATAAGATGTGTTTTTTGGGATCTATTTTGTGACTATATGACTCCACCTGGACACAGCGGCAGTATGCACAGTTTCAAACGGGATTCAAACTCTCCAGTTAGAACAGGGGTCTTCAACCAAGGGTTGCAGCTCTCTGTCTTGTGGCTCTGCATCTGTTGATGTAAGATCAGTTAACATAAATACTATGTGAGCGCACATCTTTGAAACAATCACACACTTCTGTGTCAGCATCATTTAGAAATACTTTTCCAGAGTATGCTATGACTTGAATATTCTATGTGGATGAGTTACTTTCTTCACCATAGGACTTTTACTGAGTCAAATTGAATAAATGGAATAAAGTGTGCTAATAATAAACAATCCCCTCCTCCCCTCCTATATCATCTTGATATAGGCTATGCAAGTTTTGGTTGTGGCTCTTTACAGATGGACATACTAGCTCAGCAAAACAATGTCTATATGGATCCAAAAGGCTGCAGACCCCTAGGATTAATGCTCCTACACTGAGCCTCTGCCACCTAACTTTACTATAGTAGAAAACCAACCAAGACTTAATCGAGACTAAACCTAGTTCAGGTCTATAACAGGGGTAAACTGATATTAAATTAGATCTAAGCCAGACAGAAACCAGGACTGAGCCAGGAATGAAATTGGGTTAAACCAGTATTATACAAGAACTAAACACAAAGTCAACTGCATTAGTAGTATTATTGTTATAACATTTTGGGACACTTCTGTTAGTTTGACTGTGTGCTTTGACTGTGAACATACCTGTCTTTGTGGGTGGCAGCTGATGGGTAACCAGAGACAGACCTTGGCATTGCCCTACACTGTGGCGCCTCTCTCTCTGTCACACACACACAATGATGTAAAGCTGTCATGTTATTTCCAGATCTGTTGTCACTGGTGTGTGTAGCATGTTAGCATGACACACTTGGAGCCACAGAGGATGACTACAGCATGACTGGGTTATAATACACAACAGGGGACTCCAGGACTGATGACAGATGACACACAGTACTGGGACTTTAGACTGCATACATGACGACACTGCTACTGACTTACATTTACTCAACTAACTTTTGGAATAAATTGTACTTCGAAGAGCAGTTTTGCTGCACTGTACTTTTGACTTTTACTTATTAGGGCTTTAGTTGTTTAGTCCAGTGGTTCTCAAACACTGGGCTGGGACCCAAAACTGTGAAGCCAGTGTTAACTGTTGGTTAAGTCACCAATCAATTTTCAATTCTAGAAAAAATGTTTAAGAAAAAAAAGCATAATAAATTAACAATAAAATAAATCAAATTAGTGCTGAAACATAGGCCTATGCTAAAAGTTGTGCCATAATTACAGAACAAAGGGTTTAGTTGACTTATTGGTCAGTGAGGTTTAATTTTTCTTTTTCAATATATTTTTGGCCATTTTCACCTTTATTTGATAGGACACTACATTGACAGGAAACCAGGGAGAGACATTCGGAAAACTGTTGTGAGACAGCATTTACTCAGCATCAGTAATGATGGGCTAATTTCTTACTTTATAAATTTTATTTGATATTATTCAAGCAGTGCCATTTAGTACTTTATATTTAGGTAAAATAAAACATTTCGCTGTCTTCGCTCCTCTTAATGTCCTGTTTCTAAATCAACTCACTTGTTTGTGTTACATGACTTTGGTTGACTATTAATTTCTTTGGTATTTATTATGAAGTAGCAATACTATGTTTTGGAAGGCAAGTAAGATTACTTTCATCCACCTTTTGTATATTATGTATAGCTTGAAAAATAGACTTTGACTGAAATTAATTAAAATATTATTTATTTTGACTATTTTTTGGAATACATGAATTTGCTAATCATTTTGTGATTTTTGTCTGTCTGATTATAAAAAAAAAACACAGAAGACATTTACATCCAAATATATACTCAGTGAGTTTTTCATCCGGTACTTTTTAACTTTTACTTGACTATTATTATTATGATGTAACAATACTAATACCACTGATATTTCGTTGGTTATCATCTTCAATGTATTGATTATCACATTTTCAAAGAAACGCAAAACAATGAAGAGAGAATAATGAAGCAGGCCTCAGGAAGGTGAAAATAGATCAGACTCACAGGTTATGGGGTTTTGTCCTCTGCCAAAGAAAGACATCAGACTTTTGAAATTGTTGTGTGAAAGCAAAAGTTCAAAACCTAAAGAGAATAGAATGAGTTGTGAATTGGCCTAACTGTTGCCAATTAGCATGGCCACTTAAATATTTCTGGCTTCAGAAGTACATTAGCTTATTTTTTGCTCTATATATAATCTGACTTTAACTATACAGATTCATAACATGGAGAAAAATATTCATTAACCAATATGACTGCAGATAAATAAAATTAGTCAAAATAAGGGACACATCTTTGATTTTTTTGGATGCAGGATTGAGATGAATGCTGTGCGTTCCAATGCAAAGTGGGACATCAAGTGTTACACAGTTACAGATTTATTTGTTACTATTGTTTTATTAAAAATATTTTACTATAGGTTTTCAGCTTGTAGTTGCACAGGACTAAAAGCCAAAGGACCTTTTCTCAGCTCTTCGTGAATCCTTGGCGAATGTGTGTGAAAGTGTGTCTTGTGTGTTATGTGTGTTGGTGATGGGAGTGCGGGATAGTGGTGTTGGCAGAGTGTGTTATTTTTAGGGGGAAATGAGCTCTAGTGGAGCCAGTGGCTTATAAATACTCTCTGACACACAACTACTGTCCACACAACCTAACTCCATTCTCTGAGTGGAAAATCTGCCCAGCTTACCTGTGACCACCACGTCTGTGATGAGTCTGCTGATTAGCTCCTACTAAAACAGTATGATACCCAGCCTAAAAATAAATTGATGATCCGGTCTTAAAAGCAAAAACTCTAAAAATAAATGAAATCTTTGTGAATTTAAAGGTGTTTTATAATTAGGACTGGCAATCTTTAGTTATTTGGTGGTCAGTGTATGTTTTAGTTAATTTTACTTATCCCTTCACAATACTGTTTTGTCGATTAAATGTTCTACTGGGCATGACCTATACTAGCCTGGACCTGCCATGCCTAATGCTATCTTATGGAAAGCAAAAGGGCATGGATATGCTGCAATTCCAGTGACTCCTCCCCCTGGGCGAGTTCTACCAGGCCAATCAGCGCAACGCACCGTTTCTCCTCCAAAACAATAAAGATTAAGAAAAAAAGAAAAGAAAAAAAACGTAAACAAAGATGGCGCCGGTCAGAGCGAACGTTTAATACGGTTCTCTTGTCTTTTTAAAATGATCTAAATGTGTCACAAGAAGAAGCTACGCCTCGCGCTGCACTGTCGTCATCTCCACACTTCCTGTGATTGGTTTATTTGGCGCCTGTTAATTCCGCCGGTTTGTGCTCGCTATGGCAGCATTTCCAGACTAGTCGTCTGGATAGAATTGACAGAGGACGAGTCTGGTAAGCCAGGCTAACATTAGACGACAACATATTCTTAATTCAACAACAACCCATACTTAATAGGCTCACGCTGTCGCACATGAAATGCCCCATGCGTCTGTGTCAAATGGTATGGCACCAATGGCCACCTTAATGGGAGATTGTGTGATTGCTAACGAGCAGTTATGAGACCCCGCCCCAAAACATGAAAAATATGAAAAGGGTCTATTTGACTTTTTTGATTTGTCTGGATGTTTGTGAAGGATGCTTTCCCAAGTTTTGTAAAAATCCCTAAAACTACATTCTTTGTTCAGTCCCTAGGTGGCGCTATTGAGGTAACTGGCAATATTTTGGTCAGATGTGTTCAGTGGTGGGGGGTAATACTGTGTTTTAGGTTTGAGTGTAATCGGGAAAAGTATGTACAAGTTGGCTGTCAAATATGCCTGACTTCCCAATTTTAATCCAGTATGGCCAACTTCCTGTTTGTGGGTCCCTAAAAATATTTTATGTTTGGCACAATATGGACAATCCCTGTAAGTTTCATTGTTCTCTGACAAAGTAAATGTGTCCAGAGTTCCATAGGGGTCAAAAACATGGCTCCACCTTGATAATTTGCATATGCCCATTAAATATACACTTTCTCGGATGACTGTGCCAAAATTCATGACATTTGGTTTATGTTCAACAAGATTAATGGCTAAATTAAAGTGCTCCAAATCATTAAGTTGTTAATTAATTAATTATCGTAGTATCAAAGTCGTCATATTTCAGCGGCTTCATGTACAGTGTAAAATGTACAGTAGTTCAGCTAAAGACACTAGCTCATTCTCCCCCGCAAATTCTATTCTGCAGAAAGAGTTCCTGTATTTTCAAAACTACTAGACTAAATGAGGAAGCAAAGCCAGATTAGGACTCACATAAAGAAATCTGTTGTAGTAGACTTTCAGCTTGTTTTATTCCCAGCTCCTGTGAAAGATTGCTCTTATTATTCCATGCTGTCTCCAAACTAATGGACATGTTCACCTGTTGTTTAAAGCCATTAAGCCAATCTGTGAAATCATGTGGTTTGGTCAGTCGTGAGTTTGTTTTAAGTGTTTGCAGACCAAATGTTTATAGCAGTTGCAGTACTTTCAAAATAAAAATGCAAAATACATACTTTTGAATGAATCGTTGATTTTTCCAAACAACTGTAATTTATCACATTACATTGCAGAGAATAAGAAGGGATATATTGCACTGGGGTACAGTGAGTGAACGGCGCCCTCTACTTGCAGCTGCATGTCTAAACACACATAAGTGACCATTGCCCTGGGACAGAGGTTAGCTCAGGTCAGGTTTCTGGGACCAGCTTCACATCAATGTTTGGTGTTTAATTATGACCACTTGACTTCCTTTTTAGTGCATCAGAAACTATTGTGCGTCCACTGAAGCGCTAATCGTCACCTTGCTGAAATCTTACATACAGCCCTTCCACTTGCTAATGCTATATTTGCTTCCAGTGTGTACCCAGGCTGTGTACTTGGTGCTGGAAAGGCAAACATCAAGGTATTTTCATATAAATAGTCATTACACACACTTTCTCAGGCGCATCACTGTGAGACGCAAAGATTGACAGTTACAAATTTGTACAAGTTTTGTGAAAGTAAAAAGACTCAGACCCACCCGGTGTTCTACCAAAATCTTTGACCTACACTGAACCAATATCGCATCAACAACTATAGATCCAAGCTACTAATAATATGTTTTGGTTAAAGGTGTTGGCTGTAAGTTTCCTAAAATAAAACAATGTGGATCATAGACATTCATAGTAAATTCTAACTTTAAAGGCCATCCGAAACATTTGGATTGAACGACGTAGATAAATAAACCTTCCAAACAGTTTATGTGTGATCATACCTTGATGCTTACTTGATGAATTTTTATTTAAAGTTGTAGTCTGAGTTTTCTAAAATAAGAAAACTTACTTTAGTCCCTCCACAGGCCTCTACAGCAACATCAAAT
>JAVQKG010174696.1:0-10120 GCA_036025885.1 Hypseleotris bucephala
GGAAGTCGGCCATTTTGGATTGAAATTTGGAAGTCAGATATATTTGACAGACTCTAACTTGCACATACTTTGCCCGATTTGAATCAAACTTGAAACATCACATTAGCCAACGCCTCTGACTGCAATTGACCAATAAGATGGCAGTTACCTCAATAGCACCACCTACGGACTGAATGAAAAATGTCATTTTAGAGAAATTTACAAAACTTGGCAAAAGCATTCTTCAGACACATCCTGACAAATCACAAGTCAAATAGATCCTTCTCATATTTGTCATGGGTTGTGGTGCGGGGCCTCTTAATTGCTCGTTAACAATATTAAAACCCTTAGATATCACAGATTAAAGTCGCAGTTAGTGCCAAAACAGTGTAAAATGGAAATTAGCTGTCCTGGCGTCGGTATACACTCTCCGAGTTCTTGTTTTCTTACTGTTTTTTGGGAGTGATAAAATGCACATGAAACCTGTGATGTTGTGGCAGAACACTGTCAAATCTATGTTATATCTCAATTTTAAAAATATTCAGCACTGTCAGATGAATCGCTGCACTGGTTCTTGGCTCTGTGAATGGCGAAAGGTGGGGGTCTGCACTGAAAGTCATAGCACTCGGCAAAGAGAGTGACAGTGGCTATAAATATCCCTGTGTGTAGGCTAGTGTGTATATATATAGCCTAAGTGATTGGGATCCAGAGTCCTATCAGAGCTAATCTTTTTCCTTCTTTTTGTGCTCTTTACAGACAGAAACCCATCCCCAAATATTATATGAATGGCTTTCATTACCACCCAGGACATGACAGAGGAGGTAAAGCTGATCACAATGACTTTCGTTTTGTTGTTTCCCATGCCTCTCTACGAGGCATTTCACAGAGCTCTCTGAAATTAAAAGAGACAAGCCCCCGTGTTCTGACCAGAGGCTAAGGCTTCCATCTCACAGTGAATTAACCATCGCACTCTGGCTACTGCTTTTAATTCTACTCACATCTACAGTACTTACTTTACTTTAGAATATATTTTACCTAAATGTTTCCTAAAATGTTGTGAGTTTCTAGCAAATGAATCAAGTCAAAAGTCTCATCAGTCCTCCTTACCATACCTTAGGTTGACTAAAGTAGGCCAATTTGTTGCTATTTAGCGTCTTATATTTGGCTCATAACAAAGAATTTTGTTTTTGATTCTCCAGAAATGGTAGTAAATCAGAGTATAATATAAGCACCACACTGACTAACATCATATATAAAAAAAATCATATATAAAAATGCTGAGTGGCTTGGTTATGAAGGGGCAGGCAACGTTACTTTGCATTTTGAACTCTTTATGAGAAAATGGGTGAAATATAAACTTACATTATTTACTGAATGATAGTAGTATTACATGCATTACTCATGCCTAGAGTGATTTTGCATCACATAGGCCTATAGTAAAATCATCTTTGAATACTCTGATATCATTGTTGCTTGCATTTGCAGATGACCAGTGCTAAAACATTCCTAACAGGCAGCATTGGAAGGCAGATGACGTGACATTCAGCTTGTGTTAACCAAGGAGAGAAAATGGAGAGGACATGAGGGATTGAGGATGGAGCTAGAAGCAAATCAGGTGAGAAAAGGCGTAAGTGTCAAGGGTGTCAGCAGAGGGGCGTGAGCTGGGGTCTGAGCGCCCCCATGTGGTTAGGAAGAGTCTAGGGCCGGGTAGAGAAAAGAGAGACATGCCATTGATTTTCCACATAATCAACAAAACGATTTCGCCATGCAGGGTAAACACACAGCCTCCCATAGTAATTTCTTCAAAATACACACACACATGCACAGTCACAGAGTCATAATCAAATCCCTACAGGGCTCTCTACCTGGCAACGACGTACAAACATATTTTTTTCTTTGGTCTCACATTAAACAACAAGTTGAATTGTACTCCTGAATGAATGTTCTTGAATTTTAAACAAAACTATATACTCTATAATCCAAATAAAATACTAAATGCTGGGGTGGGACAACTTGTGCCATTAGCAAAAATATCCAAGCCACAAACCTAGCTAGATTAAACTACAAAGTGTTTCAATAGGCTTTAAATGGTAAAATTGTTTTACCAGATTCCATTTAGACATTCCTTTTCAGTATCGGTTTTCATTATTAACTGGGCATATTCAATTCTATGTCAACCTTGTTAACTTTTTCATTCTAAATATTGAACTGATTTTCTTGTGGTACAAACCCTCACAGTTATTTTCACATGATCCTTCCCCCATTTTTTTCTTCCATCTGCTTCTTTGACTGCATTTGAACTGTCTCTAAGCCAATGCTCCTTAATGAGCGTTTAATTGGTCTAATATAATGTGCCTGATTAATATAGCCTGAAGAAAAGCTGGGTCATCAATTTAAGTCAAGATCAGCACAGGGGCTGTTGTGTAGACTCCATTAATGGGTGCCAGGGAGAGGTGTGCTTCTGCTGCACTTCTCTGTGTGTTTGTATTTGCAGCGCATGGGCATCATTAGCATTTTAGCAGCACGCCTGGCGGGAAGGCAGACTCACTAGATTGGCTAATGACAGAGATGAGATCATTTACAGCAAAGGGGTGAGGGTGAGAGCGTTGTTTCCTCATTCAAACAGCCTTATGCAATGTGTGCACACCACTACCGCAAATTAGTTCTGGAGTTTATAAAATGCGAAGTTTTGAAAAAATGCAGACTAACTATAGAGACAGTTAGTACAAGCAAATGATGGATAAATATGATCTGCCCCATCACTAAGGTTTAGCACTGCGTCCTAAGTGGATGGGATAAACAATTTTATTAAAACAGTTCCTGCTGCAGACCAGTGGGAAGGTGTTTCAATTATATTTATTAGCCTATATTCAGTTCATTTCAAATATAAGTGAATATCTGCGGTAGTCAAACATAAATCAAGTTGGTAGCAAAGAAATAAAATATAAATTGAAAACAGTGTGAAGGGAACAGAGCAAGGCAACAAACAAGGACAAAACAAGCGGAGGGTCCAGCTGAGATTAAGTCAGTCAAAGAAATACTTTCAAGGCTGAATCTGCTGCAACTGGGCTGTGTATCCTTGCTCCGGCATAAATTAAATGAACTGAAACTAAAACTAAAATAGAAACTCGAGTGCAGACCTCCGCCTTGTTTCTATTAATGACCTCAATTCAAACCCACCTTAAAACAATGAGAGGTTATCAAAAACATAGAAACGACGCTAACAACTTAATAAAACAATGTCATCTGATTGTGTCTAAAATATTATTCACAAGCACTATTTTGCAAATTACTGCTGCTCATTGGTTTGTTTACTTATGAGCACTTTCTGTGAGAGGACAGTAATCTGGATCATTCCCAAAATCAAAACAGTTGTTTGTAAGGTTGTTGACAGACAAAGAAACATACAAACTCTACAGAAATTGGCAAAGGTAGAAAAAAAGAAAACTGCTGCACATGGGAAAAAACAAAAGACAAATAAAACCTATTTAACTTTACAGTATAGCACAGAAAGAGAGTATGGTGATACTATCAGCATGTGAATAACTTCAAATTGTCCAAAACAAGCGAAATTCCGGAGAGCCAGGATGGTCTCCTGAAGGGCACTTTAACCACCGGCTCCTTGACAGCAGCTCACTTCTATTCCTGGAAAGAATGCAATTACACTGATGGACGATTGAAGGAAAAATGGAAGGAAAGAAAGGACTGTTTGTTCTGTCTTGGAAATGGGAGTTGGAGTGGAAAAAAGCCAAGACACATAGGAACTATACCAATGCTGTGGTCAGTATACTTTTACATTTCAAAGGTCTATCTATTGCTATCAGTGTACTTTCTTTTTTTGTATAATTTGCAGTACACCTACACAACAGTGATATACAGGTCACAACAAATGCACACTCATATATTTACTAACCTAGCACAAAATTATGTACTATGAAAATGCTTGTAATTATAAAAAAAAAATACATAAACCAAAAGTATGTATTCTGAAAGTTGTGCATAGCTCTATTTAAGTACAAGACAATGTGTCTTTCCTCAATTATGTTTGTGTGACATTTACAGTAGACTTGAATGCTGGAGTCACCCTGAATAGACATAATACCTGTTGTGGTTATACCAGGCTTTCACAGAAAATAATAAACAATGTAAGCACAAAAGTGGTGGGCTGTCTGTCTGACAGAAAGGACAGTCTATTTGCTGACCTTTTACTTTCCACAAGAAAAATAAAAGCAATTTATCTTCAGCTTGGTTTGCAGGCTTTGTGTTGCAAAATGATAACACAAGTCAATTTATATGCAGCTAAATTGAAAAGATATTTTTGGGGGTAATACCTACACCCTTTTTGATTGCCAGTCCTATACCTCCATGGATAAATGGAGGGCATTGTGGTCAAGAAGGGCATCTGGTGTAAATTTATGCCAAATAAATGTACTTACTATTGCTCAATAAAATGGAATTTCTAAAGGAATAGGCAAAGAAAATGATAACTGTATTGTCAATATAAGTCCGAAGGTAAATGTGAAAGTGATAGATACATTCATTGCAAATACTGTAATTCATTATTAAATAATTGTTCTAATTAAAATACACAACCTCAAAACACATATTGTATGCTTCTCAGACATTGCACATTATTCACTTTGATAGAAATGGCTGCACAACAACACCCCGCAGGGCTCCTTTCTTGCAAAGTGTAGGTAGAGAACTGGACGAACAAAATGTCACACTGTAAAACTTATTTGCAGTTAGTTCCTGATAAGTAGGAGGAATAGATTGAGAATGGGAATCATAAATATGTGTCCTTGTGTACAGTAATGTTCATTTGAAAACTGACCTTTGGCAAAATATGAAAAACTAAATGAGGTGTGACATTCAATTAGACTCACGCCTCCACCTCTGACTGTAATAACGGCCACAAGACACGCTGTGTGAAGGAAGGGGGTGGATGTATTTAACTCGTATACACATCATATAGAGCACAGTAATGATTAGTTCTATGGAGCTGAACATGATGAATAACCTAGTTGTAGAGGGCAAAAATACTTTTCTTCTTTATAGTTAAGTGAAGTTGTATTTTCTCTCTTTTTTTTCAAAACCTGAAATTAAAATTATATGTAAAAAGGCTGTTTCTGAATTACTTACTAGTTCATGCCGCATTCAAAGTCACTTAAATTATTATTATTGCGTCTCAAGACTACATGGGATATGTACATTAACAAACAGTTCAACCAGAGTACCTAATAAAAGACAGAGAATGTACATACTATATGCCTATGGTTACAGTGAGTACTCAGCATTACAAGTCGCCTGAAACTAATCTTAACAATGCAGCAGGGGAAACTCTAAATGTAAACAGCCAAAATACACTCAGCACCAGTCTGCCTAGCCCCCAGCCACAAAACCTGTTCCTGATTACCACGGGCATGGTGCCAAATCATAAAGTGCTCAAGTGAATAAAAAGATCTGCCACCAAACTTGACAACTTTATAACACAAGCTGTAATTTTATCACCCGAATTTGTTCCAATGAGACTGCCACAGATAATATCAACTTATGAAAACATTAAATGTGTAAATATAGTTTCAGCTCAGGCGATAGATCCAAGCTAATAAAATGTTTTTTCTGTTTTTGCTGTGGTTTCCTCTGACCAAGATGGTGTATGCTCTAGTGACTCTTCTGCTAATGGCTGTTAAAAATTAATTACTGGTTCATAAAGGCTTGCACCATTGTGGATAGCAGGGGCATTGCTGCCTCTTATCAGTAATTCTTCACAGCAAGTTGTTAATTGAGGTCATTTAGTAGTTTTCATTTGGGCATTTAGGAAAATGTTTTATTTCTTTTATTCCAATAACTCATTCTTGAAGTAAGAATAGATTTTTCTCTGGAGCAGCAGTGGTTGGGCTTGTGTCTGTAGTTTTGTCTTTGTGCTAATGCCAGACACACTCACTGATGTTCAGTTTGATGGTTACTGTGTGTCAGCACTTTTTTTCTTAGATTTTTTAATTGCTACTTGCTGCTTAATTACTTAACTTTTGTTGACTGTATCTCCTGGAAATTGTGGAGAGACTTTCTGTGACTGAACCACCAAATGTGAACAGAACCAGACAAATTCACATCACATTAATTATTTGACTGAGAGGACAACCTCTTCACAACAGGCAAAAGTTAAAGCAAAAGCTCCTCTGTATAATACTGCCTCTATCAAAAGACAAACAACCCTCACCTTAACAGTTATTTTTTTCCACCCATCATGGACAGTGTGCGTCATCCCTCTGAGATTTTCATAGAAAATCAATGTTTCTTTATTGTAGATACTTGCAAAACATGATTGATTGTCCCACTTTTTCATCTGCTTTTTTATCTGTTTTTCATTTGGACTGTTCGAAGCAACACAAACATTTTATTTTTTGACAAGGACAGGTAAATTTAAAAGGACTCTTGCTAACTGCAGTTATTCTGTGTTTCATTCAAGCATGTTTGAGTAATCTTGTGAACCAAATCTATTAACACTTTTTTATATCACAAGCTTTTACCTTTCTACATAAATACAAAGAAGTAAAAAATCCACACCCTGCTACTACTATCCATTGTTTGGCTGAAATAGTGAGGACCTTAAAGGTGTAGTCCATAGATTTGCTAAATCAAAAATAAGTTTGAAAATGTAAAAAAAATGCTTTATCAGATCCTCTTCTCTGATGTAAAGTATGTAATCTCATAATTATTTTTTCTCCCTCCCCTTATCTACAGCAACATCAAATTTTGTGGGTTACCATTTTGATCAATAGTAGTGGAGTTTTACTATAGCCCCTCCCCTGGCATATACAGACACCTACTTTACACCATAGAACAGGGTCAGTAAATTTTAGGCATTTTTTAATTAAAGCAATAGCTCCCAAAATACCATATACCATTTCTGAACATCTAAATGAAAATACTGAATCAATTGAAAGTGAATAAATAGAGGCATCTATAGGCCTATTGTGTTCTATGTTTCTACAGTGGCTTCATAATACTGTGATAAATAGGCACCCAGCAGCATGTCCACCAGCAGGTGACGCTTGGTGGAGCAGCCTTAGGCTGGGTTCCATTTGACCATCTCATCCTTGATGCTCTCAGCATATCGATCTCCCTCCATCTTATTTAGCCCCAGACAAAATTTGCAGTTGTATCGACTCAAGCTTATTTTACCAAGCCACACAACAAAGACTAAATTGGTGGTAGGCAAGTAGAATTATCTGAAATACTTTTAAATGACTCATAAATGGGGTTAAGTGGGCAAAATCCTATAACTATGCTTTTAATGCAAACCGTGTAGTTACTAAGCTTAAAGAGCTGCAATTGAAGGCATCATAAATCTGTGGTACCAAAATGGCGAAATATTGATGTGGTCTTGTTTTCAGCTACGGACACTCTCTGGAGACTTTTCTGCCTTATTGGATGTCATAGCGTAGGGAAGGGTTACAGGTCATCTATATACGAAGCCCTAAAAAAAACAGTCCTATATTGTAGCTACCACCTGAGCCCAGAGCCCAATAAAAGGTGACTTCATAAAGGCTTTTAGAGACTGTGGCTACAGGCAGGCATCACAGGCCTGAAATCAAATAGTAGTTGGAGCCGACATGCTGTTCAGGTGGAGGCTTGACCATCTGTTGTTTACACGCTGTTGTCCTTAACAGGATGTGACAATGACATGGCTGTTTGTGCTGGAGCAGAGAAGACTATCCCTGATCTGTATTGTAAAACAAATAGCATGGTTTAAAAAAAGAACAATCTACAAACCGAGATTTGTCTTTCATTTCTCTGCTAAATAGAATGTGTTTTTGCTGGCATTTATTTCATTGTATTTTAGCGAAAAGGCTTAAAATATGATGGGTAGATTTAGATTGCATTTACAGCAAAAGTCAGTAATGCCAAGTGCTAAGTCAATGATTGTTCAGTGGATACAACTAACTTACTTGGTCCAGGAATATTTCTTAAGGTGTGTGTTCTGTTGGCAATAAAATGTTACTGGCAGTGGAAATTTTTGGAAGGGGCACAAATTTGGGGAGAAGCAGATGATTTGTTTTTGGTGTAAATTCTAATCATTATAGGGATCACAAACAGTTTGCTTGGCAGTGGTCTGTGCTCTCAAAGGTCTAAATTGTGTAATTTACTTGTGTTACTTATCTTACACAGTGTTTCTCATTATGTAAATTCCATGTGTCATTAGGTTAAAAGAGCTAATGGTTGTTTTGCCATGGTCAAAGTATAACTATTTCCTGAAGCTTGTGGCTTTTGGGTTTTCTCATTACTGACGATCAATTTCAATGCACAGCTCAATACATTGTGTAAATGTAAGTCTTTAAGTTGCTCAGCTAGAAAATGACTGCTACTTACACCAGAAAATGGCAAAGTTAGCCACTAACTCAACACATTAAAGATGAGTATGGCTTAAGAATTGTTCATTAACTGTACATGAGTAGGTAGGTAAGCATGAATGATGGCTGTTAATGAGATACATAATACACAAAAATGGCCATTCAGTCTGCATCAGTTGTGCAGAAACTTTCAAATCAATAGATAATGAAACTCCACAAAAAGAACTACTTAAGTAACTAAATGCCCCTATTAAATTGTGACAGTCCCTATTTCAGGCTCCTTGTCTCATCTCCCAAAAAAATATCTAATGGGACACTTTTTTTAACAAACCTTGTCCTAGTTGTCCCGATTTTGACCAAAAGCAAAGCATAACACACTGATAAACATTTGCTTAATAAAAATAAATAAATAAAGTTTTTTATCGCCTAGTGTGTTCAAATGCACCATGAGAAAAGAAATGTGAAATTGGTCACCCTAAGTTACTTTGTTCTGTACATGCCATGCTCTGATTGAAACAGGACTTTAGTCTCCATCTTGGTGAACCAAATCAGTCTTCTACTGTCCTTGACATAGTTTATGGTCTCCTACTGCATGTGACAAATTCCTCTCCTCGCTGGACACAGTATCAGTGAGACACACATTGGTGCATAGAGTACATCTCTACCTGCATAATCTCCTGAATGCTGGGTCAACGGCCATTTATGTCCCCTGCCCAGTCTCTGTAGAGAAGCAATTTGAAATGTGGGCTGCATGCGGCCTGAAATAGATGTGGAACAAACAAGCCTTAGTTCTTTGCCTCAGACTCTTTTGACTAATGAAGCAGCACTGCACAGGGGGTTAACTCCCAAAGGGTCCAGAGGGTAACATCAATGCCCCCTTCTCCTTGCCCTATTTTTACTCTGTGTGCACTTGCCTAAGGATGTATGGTACAATGTGTTCACTATTATCTGTACGTATTGACTTTGTTGATACATTTTCTTAAAAGCAAACTTTTCAGTATATGAGAGGCAAGATGATTTCATGCAGAATAGTTTTTTTTTTATTTATATTGAAAACTACCTCTTTAATTGTATTTTGCTCATCTATTTTATTTGACCAAAACTACAATACATCTACAATACATCCTTACTATTGTATAACATAAACCCATAAGCACACATTATATGCATTTTAAATAATATTTATAAAAATCATTATTTCATTATTTCGCAATTCGGATTTGAGGCCATTGATAATATTAATTGTACCAAATGTTACTTTTATTCAAGACATCCATGGTGTGTTGAATTTTACTGCCTATTTGTTTGGTTTAAATGGTTAAAAAGATGAAACAATGTAATGCCCTATAGAATGTATTTCTGTGCTGTCATATGAAGTGATGTCTCTGGGTATTGCAGAGGGAGTGGTCAGCCTAAGTGTCAGCAGGTTGGCATGACCCTTTACCATGAAGGTCACAGCATGTAGACTACAGCAACCTTCACCTTTAACCCTTCATTTTAATTTTAACCAGATTTGACCAATCAGTTGTATGTGTGGATGGATTAGTCTTCACACCAATTGTTTTGGAAATTACTCAGCAAGTGACACCATGATAATGCTTACAAGCCTTCTTTCAAAAATCTGTGAAATTAAATTGTGCTAACACTTTTGATGCTGATTTATACAAAACGATATGACAAGGATGTGTGCTTAATGCTCATCATTCAGCAGCCTACTAATTAGTCACCAACATCCTACTCCCACCACTTCCCAAATTCCTGTTTGAATTTACTTTGAAGTCTTA
>JAVQKG010174728.1:0-12567 GCA_036025885.1 Hypseleotris bucephala
ACCTAAGATGTAAGGAGTATTAGTGCCTTTACATCTGACTCTTGGTGTATGGACTGATTTACTCTCAAAGTGCCTTTTAAGTTTATACACGTGATATCACTGTTGTGTATTTTTGTATCACTTTTAATAGGACACAGCCACTCTACTTGGGGCTTTATATATATCATTAATCCTGTCACCTACACTTGTTACAGACAAGTTATAGATAAATACTAGTTCTTGTTTCAGTAGTATGTAATGTATGTTTGTTTACATTTTATTGTAGCATAATTGCACAGCAATAACAGGTCTTTCCGACTTTATACAAAACTCAATGAAGGGCTTTTTTTGATGCTGTTTTTAATTGTTTGATGATCTTAAATGGTTGGATTTGTATCTGAAACTTTATATTTTTATTTGTGGTGGTGTAAACTGTTACAAAAGGCTCAAAATCCAATATTACATAGATGAATTTTCTAGAATCATTTCAAAAGATTTTTATTTTTCTGTTTTTACAATGAACTTTACCAACAGACCTGGCAAACACTTGTTTTTCCAAATAAACAAGCTGCGCCATTAAATAGCCTACAACTGTCATTTGTTTGTTACTTTCTATTCTCACAAACTCAATCAGAGAGGACTCTGAAAGTGCGACTAAAGCATTTCAAAACACATTTAACATTTACATTTAGGTTTATGGCGACACGGTGCGGTCAAACAGGCTCCAAACCACGTTGTCTAACAATCCCTGTTTTCAAATTAATGTCTCGTTAATATTGCAACATTTGTCTGAACATGTACTCTGCTGACACGGTATTTCGCACAGGGAGGCATTTACTAATATTGTTGCCTCGTATAGACTCCAAACTATTCGCTCTTTTTTTGTCTTGCATAGATAATGACTGACTTTATGTTGAAGGCGCTCAGTGGGATGCTCAGTATAAACGGAGCGAGCCTGAAGCAGTGTTGTCCTCTCCGCGCTCAGAGAGGATTCAGTTCAGCGTGTATTCTGGTTGATAAAAACTATTGAACTGCAGAATGCTCCTGATCACATGGATTCTTCTCACTTCGTGCTTGGCGCCAACTGTAAGTTAACATATTTTTATCACTGTGATAACTTGCTATATAAAGTGTAGCCTACATTTCGCAAAACTGTTGGATTAAACTTTTTCTAACTAGATTTTTGAAAAATAAAATAAAATCAACATTAGGCTATAGTGTAAGATGCAGGCTACCTATATTATTTACATAGCCAATTTACCATGCCTTGTTGCGCTTTTGATTTTATTTTTAGTAGCCTGCATGACAAATCACAGTTTATCTCAATGTACAATTCCGCTGGTTGATAAAAAAAAACAAAAAAAACAAACATTGGTATAGCCAACAATGCTTCAGAGCACGGTCTTGCATATCATGTTTTTATTGCTGTGAAAAGTCTGTGTTGAATGACAAGTAGCCTATCATTGCCCTAACCCAGGGGGGAGAGGAGACGAACTGCAGTGTGTCTGATGATTGAAATATAATTGTGTTGCTTAATGATTTCTCTGATTGCACTATTAGGACATTGAACGGGGGAATCAATCACCAGTAGTTCCTCTGTTTTATACAATTATTTGCCTCTTTGTTGGAGCAAAATTATCTTGGAGGTTCTAACTTGAACTAATCACAATTAACTACATGAATTGATTTTAACTGTGTACAGTGATGGCTAGACAGGCAAAAACATGAAAGCAACCGCCCTGAGGTAATATTCATAAGACAAGCACGTCTGTTACAGTGTAGCCAAGAGAATTATACAGACACCAAACCCTTTTTGGATTAACTTAGGGTATATTCACAGAACTGCAGATAAAAGAAATACTGTGCAGATATTATTAACTACATAATTTCACAAACCCCTTTTCACCATTGATTCTATCTGAGATTAGCATGAAGAGTCAGAAAGATGTGAGCAGCCGACAACTGATGAAAATAATCTACCTGTTCTTCAATGATGTGGAATTTTGAAAGGCAAAGTGTAGTCAAATTTAATTTGAATTTGATTGTCTTCTGAATTCTCAAAATGCATCTTAAAATTGAGAATAAACTAAAACATTTGTCTCAAGTATCTATTTCAGTTTAAAAGGAGATTAAACAATAGGTGGATTTGCTCTCTTTTGATTGTCCTTTATAGGTTGAACTGGCAACACAGAGTGTAGTGATGAAAATAATAAAAATTGCCTTGTAACAGCTCATAAATTTGAATTTTTGTATCCACATCATTTTCCTTACAAAATGTAATCTGAACGTCAGAAAATCATCTTTCATCTTTGCTCCCTCTTAGGACAAACAAACAGAGATTCATGATACTGTTACAAAGTGCCATGGAGGGTGCACTAGAGTGTACCTTATCTGTCGGTGAAAATAGTAAGCAACATCTGCAAAGTGAGACCAATTCAATGGCCCCTTTTTGGGTAGTTAGTGGATAATGGGTTTCACCTCTCAAAAATTTTTTTTTTACAGCACACTGAACCAGTGCGGAGAGCCCTTTGGCATTGCATTTAGTTTCATGGCTCATAATACTCAGATCTTTGCTGAAGATACTCTATATTTCTGTTTGACTTTTTGTGTTTTAAATGTAATTCTGTCCTTTAATGCAAGTTAAAATGCACAAGCATGCTTGGCACCCTCAGTGATCATAACCATCTGGGCTTAACTCTCACTTGATGTCTTACCTCATGCTTTTTAATGCATTACATGGAGCTGCAAGCTGTTTTGAAATATCTTACAGCATCTTCATGTATTCAACGCGTGTGCTGTAAAATATAATGCACTTATGTACACTTGTTGTCTTATCTATTTGCGGCTAACACATAGACATCCACAGAAGCAGTTGAATTTTCTGCTGCTGATCTCAGGAAACTGTGAAGCACACTTACTGCTAATTATCTTGATTAATTACATGACGTCAACTGTGTTTCATGTCTCTCCTCAGAACAACAACAGGAAGTCATTTCTGAGTAACAATTAGGCTACAGTATACTGTAGTAGTGGTGGGCAATAATATATTTTTTTTTTTTTGCCAAGATCACATTTTCTGTTGGCTTTGTTTTTAGATAAATATTATATTTTTTACCATATCGCTCCCCCCTATGTCACAAGTAAAACATTAACAAAACAATTAGTGGGATGTCAGAAATGAAGAATGCTTTCCATTTAAATTCTCCACATACATCAAGTGAGTTCTTGAGATTGGCTTCATAATTCAACAATCTTCAAACACTTCCTCTATGTGGCCTGCTATTTTTACCCCACTCTCTACATGTATCTTCACTCACTATACATACAACAACACGCATTATAATATGATTCACACAATTCACAGTGCTGCTCTTTTGTGGAACCACTCCAGGTGTGTTTCTGATAGGTGGCTTTAGTGCAATGCTCCTTACTGCCTTCGGTGAACCTGCATTATCTATTTAATGGAAATGTTTTATTACACAATACTACATGTGTGACCTTGGGCAGATGAAAGCTGGTGAATACAGGCTGAGAGAGTGTTTTTGTCCCATGAGTGAACTGTTTCTGAAGTTACTTTTCATTAAACTTGGCTATAACTGCATTTCTCCTTGGGTCTTTGCAATGAGATGAAAGTAATTGAAATCCAGGACAATAGTTTATGTAGTAATGAAATTTATTGTGTAACCTGGGTTTAACAAGGAGCCTTGCTGGACAAGCAATTATTAATTCAATCCACAGTCACTTAGCTACCCATTTAACCACCAAACACACTCATAACAAGGCGGGAAGTGTTTTGCCCAGGGACACAATGACAAGAAGAAATACATAGGCATTAAACCACCAGTCTTATTGTTAATAGGCAGCCACTAGTCCCTGCCACTGTGTCAGCCTCTGCACAGTACTTGATAAGGGAATAATAACACTTATCTTGCTTGTGAATTATGCTACGTAATAACATTCTGTCATTTTTGCTAGCAGGTTTTAAGATGCACTCCATTCAAAAAATTTCAAGAATAGATGACTTTGAGTAAAAGTTTTGTTGCTCCCTGATCAGTGAGGTATGTAGACAGAAAAATGTAATCATTCATCTTTCTGCAACTTATCTTAGCGCATGTTCTGGTGCAGGATTCAACTACCTCACAGACACCTTCATCTAATAAATGCTTAAAATGGCCTTTCTGACCCTTTTCTATGATGTAAAGTAGGTCGTCTGTAGTCCATAGAGGCCTGGAGAGGGACTAAAGTAAAACTCGACTTCTATTGACTACTAGTGGACATAAACCAAATCTGATGAATTTTGGCACATTGATCCAGGTTAGTGTATATTTAATGGACATATGCAAATTTCCAAGGTCGGTTAAACTAGAATGCCTGAGAAGCGGCCCATGTTTTTGACCCCTATTGGACTCACTCTGGATACACTTACTTTGCCAGAGAACAATGAAACTTGGGACAGTGAGTCCTCATAATATAATATTATGACCCTACGTCAAACAGGAAATCGGCCATATTGGATTGAAATTGCGAAGTCAGGTATATTTGACAGCCTCTAACTTGCACATACTTTGCCCGATTTGATACACAATGCAAATCATGTACTTTAGCTTTAATATTTTGCGCATTAATTATTGTTCACTGTAAGCGTCTGGTTTGACAAGTGATATGGAATAAATGCAAGAGTTTAATTGAAAGACCTATCACAGTTAGAATCAGAAAAGAATGGATTAGATCAATATTGCACTTCTACCAATGCCCTAAGTCTCTCTCAAAGCGCTCAATTCAACCATGATTGTCAGGTATGCCTTGCGAAATCATATGATTTCACTTTGTTTCCCAAAATACTATTTTAAAGTAAATTTGTTGAGTGTCTGAGACTACACTATGGTGACAGGCTGTGTAAATGAATACCCTTCCCTTTAAGCAGGTCTTAATGATGTGTGAATTGTCATTATATGCAACAAAGTGCTTTATGATAATATTTTAGGTAGATGGTGTGCTGTGAAATTTTTCCTGACTAAATGGTGTGAAAAACACAACATTATTCATTCACTCCACAGTCAAATTGGTGGTGGTAAACTGCCTTTTTATCCACAGCTGCCCTGGGACAGAGTGACAGAGCTTCATTGCCAAAAGCTAAAACACATTATTGCCACAGCATTGGTCCACTTTGTTCCTTTATATTCTTTCGTCAGTATAAATCTGGACTTACTTCAATTATAACCAGATTCCTTTGTATTCTGGTAGCAGCTTTATGGAGCACAAAGATGGGGTTGTTGCTGCGAGGGCTCACTCTGTGCTTCATCCCGGTGTGAGGTCTGCTTTCCTAACTGCCTCCTCCTATAGTGCAAATGTTTTCCCAACTGCTCTACCTTCATTTACTGTAGAGGCTGCGGTTGGCACTTCCTCTTGGGGCTAATTACATTAACTGGGCCTAAATACAAGACAAAAGCAGGCTGTAAACCAAATCTCCACTTCCCCTGGACCCCCTGTGGACACTATAGTTTCCAGGTGGACTATAGGACCAGCCTGGGAACCTGTGTGTTTCTGCAAGGCTTAAAGAGACTTACTGGGATACTGTGGCCTGGGTTAGCCCCTCTTCCTATTAGAGATGCACTGATCCAGCTTTTTCAGTCCCCATACCGATCCCGATATCAGGGCTTTATGGATCGACCGATACCCAATATTAACCGAGACTAATGCTAACTTTGTATCATCCAAAATAATAAACCTAAACGTTAATATAAGACCAGATATGAGACCAGATGACCCTCGAAATGTCTAACTTTTCTATTTTAAGAGTGAGAAAGTACTATGATGTAATTTGGCACATTATTTATGCACTCCAGTATCGGCTTCATTTACCGATCCACCGATCCAGCTTTTGGGCCTGGATCGGCACCGATATTCGATCCAGTATCGGTGAATCTCTACTTCCTACAGACTTAATGCTCAAAACTGCACAATGTGAACAATTGTGTATACTATGAATTTATTTATAGTTCTGGTCTCTACTCTCACAGTGTTTAAGTCCAGGCTGAAAACTGTTCTGTTTAGCTGTGCATATGACAACTGAATGTGTTTCTTATCTGCACTCTTTTTATTTTTACTGATTGTTGTGTTTTTAATTGTATTATGTTCTTTAACTTGTCTTTTACTTCTGTAAAGCACCTTGAATTGCCTTGTGGATGAATTGTGCTATACAAATAAACTTGCCTTGCCTTGCCTTGCCTTATTAGAGATGCACCGATCCAGCTTTTTACAGTCCCATACGGATCCCGATATTTGGGCTTTGTGGATTGACCAATACCCGATATCCACCGATACTAATGCAACCAAAGGCATGGTATTGTCAAAAATATTAAACCAAAATATGATAGAACTAAGACCAGATGATCCTAAACTTTGTCATTTTTGAGTTACAGTGTAATTTATCTGCTCATAATTAGGAAAAAGTATAATAAATGATATCGGTTCCAGTATGGGCCACATTTACCGATCCACCGATCCAGCTGAAAGGTATCAGTATTGGTGCATCCCTAATATTTATAATCTGTATATTATTTACACTAGCCTGGATCACTGTTAACTGTTTGAGTTATTGCACTCAAAAGTTGAAATAATTTATTAATATTCATCGCAGAATTAGCAATCAAATCCATTCCAGCATCTTTATTACATCTACTAAGTGTGTGCAAAGTTCGAAAGTGATCCAGCATTTCGTTTTTGAGTTATCATGGCCAATCTATGGTCATGATTGCATAATATCGCTGAAAGATCTTTGCCCATACATAGGCCTATTAAAATATTACTTACATGGGCACTTACACATAGGCAAGTTGGATGAAGTGTCTTGCCCATGGACACATAGACAGAATGTGTTTGGGCGGGATTCGAACCCTCAGTCTTTGTGTCATCTTCCTGTGTTTTCCTGGTTGTGGGGGTATTGACAAGTCACAGATTAAAACTCAAACGTCTTGGAATTTCCTGTTTTTGGAACCTGTTGTGAAGCCAGTGTGTGTGGTCACATGTGTTAGGGACCTGTGCCTCTGGGCCCAGTCAAACATATGGTGGGACACATACGTATACACACAGACACACACCCACACCAACACACACATGCACATACGTATAGACACAGACACACACACAGACACATCTACACATTAACACGAAAGCACACACCTCCATACTGCCCTGTATACATGCAATGACTGAGGGATTGATGCTCTGTGTTCTGTTGCCATCCACATATGAAGCTTTGTTGTTTAAATAATAGCAGGTGCCTCCAGTAAACAGGCTCATATTGGCGATTTGTAATGTTACCATAGTTTCTGTTTTCATAGAAGAATACACATCATTGCATTAAAGTATTTAAAAAGGTTTGACAAAGAGAGTACGGGGTCACACTGAAATCTCATAATAAAGTATATACCCTAATAATATGCACATAAACTTTAAAATATTGACTCTTAATATTGGTGCTTTTACTGGTAGTAGTAATAATCTATTTATTAATCATATTGCTTATATTCTAATGTAACAATAATGCTATTGCATCTATCTGTTGTGTGCAAGTTTAATGTATGTATGTGAGCATAATAAAGTACATACCTTACCTTACGATATAAGTGGTTACTTGCCATTGCAGTAAAGCCAATTGGGGCTAAGCTGCACTGAAAAAATTATCAACAAAATACACATAACATAAATAAAAGTATAATTTGTGTGGTAATAATAAGTCAAAATATTTATTATTACTGACACATACTGACAGACACCACCACTCGTTAAAAAGTTTCAAATTCATGACATAGCTAAAGAGCAAAATGGCAAAAAAATATACAGTGTAGTATTTTGGGTACATTTTTGTAAATACTACCTCATTTGCATTAAAGTTGTTGATGTTGGCAAACCTACTGCGTGCCCCCACTATTAACTAACTTCTTTCCTAATGCAAGAGCCTGATAAGATAGATTCCCCTTGAATTCTGCTCACTGTGCAAAAGCATTTCAAATGACTCCACCAGTTTCAGCTTGTGCAGCAAAATGTAAAAACGATTGGATTCGACAGAGTTCTTGCAGCTGCTCTCGAACTCTTGTTTAATGTATCTTTGGAACAAAATCTAGACACTGCCATTCTTTGTCATTTTTAACAAACTTTTGAACAAAATCTGGTCTGGTCCTTGTCCTAGTCCTGGTCTGGTCCCGGTTTGGTCCTGGTCTGGTCCTGGTTTGGTCCTGGTCTTGTCCGGGTTTGGTCCTGGTCTGGTCCTGGTTTGGTCCTGGTCTAGTCCTGGTTTGGTCTAGTCTTGGTCTGGTCCTTGTCACTGTCCTAGTCTGGTCCTGGTCTGGTCCTGGTTTGGTTCTGGTTCTGGTCTGGTCCTGGTTTGGTTCTGGTTTGGTCCTGGTCTTGTCCTGGTCTGGTCCTGGTTTGGTTCTGGTTCTGGTTCTGGTCCTGCTCTGGTCTTGATCTGGTCCTGGTTTGGTCCTGGTCTAGTCCTGGTCTGGTCAAGTCTTGGTCTGGTCCTTGTCCTGGTCCTGGTCTTGCAGCTGCTCTTCTGACTTTTGTTTAATGTATCTTTGGAAAGAAACCTGAACACTAACCATATTTTTACATATTCCCTATAAACGCACTGAAGAGCAATCTCAACAGCAGTGCTCTCGGCCAAATCCAAAATCTCGACCTTACATTAACCTGGGCTCTGCATGGGACCGCCTCAGGCCCAAAGCAAACAGAGAGGTGTCACTGTGGATACGTCCCACAATGCACTGGGGCTCATGTAAAGGTCTCATTAAAGGAGTGTTAAAACAACAGACATGGGAGTAAAGATGTCAATGTGGTGTGTGTACAATTTGTGAATCTGCGGAGACCAACGTGATTTAAAATAATATGAATAATGAATCAAATATGTAACTCTTTTCTGTTCACACACATTAAAATAAATAAACTAGCACCATTCTTGATGTAAATGGTTTTTGGTTGGTTTAGTGTTTTGGACTGTCAGCAAAGAGGTTGTGGGTTCAATTAACTGGCTAACCAACTCACAATTTCTCTGAGTGGAGTCTGTATGTCCTCCCCTTTCTACTTTGGGTTCTCTTAAAATGCTCCAGTTTCTTCTCACTGTCCAAAGACATGCATTTGTTTGGAGAAAATAATTAATCAAAATTGTTGTCAATAGTGAATGAATGTCTTTCTAACCGGCCACTATCCAAGGCCTGGATTATAGAATGAATGCACTGATACTGCAAAGCGTTTTATTATATTTTTGGAGACATGGGCAAGACGATTCAACTTGGGATGCGTGATATGGCAAGAAAAGATTGTATTGTGAAATTAAGTTAACAGTTTGCTAATCTTTGAAAAATCATTTATGCTCTGCTCTTCACCATAATTTTTCCTTACATAACCATGCATTATAAAACTTGAATACAACTTTTAAAATGTGCCTATATTAAACATATCTTTCTGGTTCACTCATTTCGCCTTACTATAATAGAAAAACTTTGAATCTCATAGTTTGCGTTGTCTTTCAGGAACTGGTGTCCCCACACGGTCACTAAGACGGTCAGCTGTCAGGTCCAGAACGGGACGGTCCTGCAGAGGGTTTATCAGAGCTGCCGCTGGCCTCAGGGATGCACGGGGGGCAGGTATATACACACCCTCAATTGAATATTACTAACACATCACTGTAATATTACCACTATATTACTGACAAATCCAAGTAAATTTGAGGATGTCTCGTTGGTCTTATGTACATCCCATTGGTCTTGTTGGTCCTTCCGAAATAATAAATATAATAAATTTATAGTTCATAATTCTGCATATATTTGATTTAACTATAAAATATGCCCTTTGTATACAACATACTGCCATGTTGAAGGATATGTTTTTCCATGTTGTAGTTACCGTACAGTGGTGAGACCCTCCTTTAAGCTGGTGTACCGCACTGTGACCTCTCTGGAGTGGAAGTGCTGTCCAGGATTCAGCGGAGCGGCCTGCGAAGAGGGTGAGTGCAAACAGTTAAATAAATTACTGCACTTTTCCTCACAAACAAAGGAGAATGAAGCTTCCTTTACCTCCCTTTTGCATTATGCCTCTTGACAAAAAGCTAGAGATGCACCGATCCAGCTTTTTCAGTCCCGACACCAATCCCGATATCAGGGCTTTGTGGATCGACCGATACCCGACATTAACCGATACTAACTTTGTATTATCCAAAATAATAAACCTAAACATTAATATAAGACCAGATATGAGACCAGATAACCCTCAAAATGTCTTACCTTTTTATTTTAAGAGTGACAATGTAAAATAATGTAATTTGCCACATTATTTTTCGCTCATTCTTAGAATGAAGTACAATAAATGATATCGGTTCCAGTATCTGCCACATATACCGATCCACCAATCCAGCTTTTGGGCCTGGATCGGCACCGATATTCGATCCAGTATCGGTATTGGTGCATCCCTAAAAAAACAGAAAACATCTTAACCCTTTTTTGTGGAAGTCTAGAGTCAAGCCTCAAGTCTTTCGAGAAACAAATTATTGCCCAGGGTTTAGTAGAGCGGCCTATGAGGACTCTACAAGTGTAAATTACAAAATGGATTTGTAACACCTGAGTAATGGCAAAAGATGTGTAAAAAGTCTAAAAAAAATCAGGAAGATATTGATTTCAAATTTTCCCCTAAAAGCACATTTGATTATCTGACTATAGAGTTTACATAGCTTCATAATGTGTCTTGTGCTGAAGGAAGTCATTCATTTGCATCAACATTTCTGTCAAAAGTTGTACTCAAGCTAAGGCCACAGTAATTTAAGGCAATTCAATTGTGTTCACACTAAATGACAATATTACTATTAGCCTACAGTGTAAAGTAACCAGGGAATGAAATTAGCATCACAGGCCATTTTAAGTCTGGTGGATAGATATAGTTAGTGCCCTTTGCATAGTGTCTGGTAGATTCACTTTTCACGTCTAACCCTTCCTCATGTGCGTAGGTTGTTCTATTAGCTGCCATTCTTTGTCATTTTATAGACCAGACTTCCTCCTTCTAAAGTGCCATGCCAGCTCTCGCCCCCTCTCCCTGGTCTTGTCCTGGTTTGGTTCTGGGTGGAGCATGTGCTAATGCTGGGAGCAGGAACCATTGTGTTTACAGTTGGGTTGGAGCAGGCTTTGTTGTGGTCTTGGTTAGAGCTCTTTGGGGTAAGGTCTAGTCCTGTTCTAGTCCTGATTTAGTCCTGGTTTAGACTTGGTTTAGTCCTGGTTTGGTCCTGGTCTAGTCCTGGGTGGAGCAGGGACTATTGTATTTACAGTTGGAGTGGTCTTTGTTGTGGTGGTGGTGGTGGTGGTAAGAGCTTTTTGGGGTTAGCCTCAAAGACATTGGATTGAAACCTTATAAAAACCAAACCAGGGTATGTTTATGGAGTGTGTCTATTACAAATTAGTTTTAACCCTCTATGGTACTCACAAATATAGTACACTTAGGTAAAGTGAGTACAAGAATTGGTGTAAATGGCTAATCAAGTTAAGTAAATTAAGTAGTAAAAAGAGGGTCACACACTGGTGGTGGTAAGCCCTGGGGTAGTCTGACAAAAGCCTGGCTGACTTTCTGCTCATACGGCCCCTCCGACCACCACCGAACACCAATCACACAACCACATTCATTCATAGGCAATGTAAAGTATCTTGCCCAGGGACACAAGAGTAATATGCCCTAATTTTGAAAAGTTGATGATCCGCTAATCTTCGAAAATAAGTTGAATTGTGCTACAGTGCGATAATTTATGCTCTGCTCTTCATTTTTGGTGTACGTGGAATTAAAAGGCCGCCTAGTTTCCAAAAAGAAAGTTCTATGATGCTTGTCTGGTTCATACTGCTGTTGTGTCTATGGGCAAGACGATTCAACTTGGGGTGTGTGAAATGGCGATTAAAGAGGTTTTTTTTTTTAAGTTTCCCCCAAAATGGTTAAAGCAGACATCTGGACAAGGCTACATTTATAGTTATTGGTCTATTTTGGGTTACTTTTTTGAAACCATTGACATTATAAGCTTGTAATTATATGAAATATGAATCGCAGAATGGTTTTTTGTATTTCCACACTGTAGACAAGTTGAAAATGAGCTTATGGATTGTAATGGTGAAGAAAACTTGGTGAATGTGGCAGAGTGGTTAACAGTGGTTGGTTGCTTTGGGCTGAATCCATTGCCTTTATGTGGTTTATAGCCCTTACAGTCTGGATCTACCACTATGGCCCAAGTCCAGAAACACCACAACAAACAGCAAAAAGCCAGATGTTATGGAAAATCTAGGACACATTTGATGGCTGCATGGTGGAGACTGGTTCACACCTTCGGCATGAGACAGTCTAGATATAGTAATTGGTGACAGAAAAAAACAGTGTATATTTGAGATTTGTTAAATAATGTTCAAAAATGTGCAAAGATCAAAATACAAATTAAACCCGCAAGCGGGGATAATGGCCCTCGCCGCCCATGCGACCGCCTAGAGCACGCGACCGTTGGGGGCATGCGACCGCCTGGGGGACACGATTGCAGAGAACACGCAACTGTTCATAAGAGGAGTTAGT
>JAVQKG010174752.1:0-15879 GCA_036025885.1 Hypseleotris bucephala
TAAACAGTTACGTAGTACCTATGACTCAAATTCTTTTGTGTAATTATTTGAATGACTACTTTTTATTTGAATGATAACATTTTAAAGTTACAATACTATAACTTCAGTACAAATGGCTACTCTACCACCTCTGATTTGGGAAGTAGCACACATGGATCTGACACATTGTTGAACAGGAAACATTAACTCATTGTGGACACATTTGAAGAAGTGCTGTTTCTTAAAATACATCTGTCTGGGCCTGTGCTTCTTAACACTCAAGTTGCTCAAGTTTCACCATCTGTTAAACCTATAGCACTCAGCAGATTATTATATCGTCACGGAGGTAAGTTATTTTGAGGGAAATCTAAAAAATGGATCTCCAGAGAGGACTTTTATTGTTTGCAGTCCCCCATGTGTCCTCTGATACTCATTTTGGATCAGATTTATTTTTGTTTCTGAATGCTGCTGTTTTATCTCCTATCACCAGATGTGATGTAGAAGGAAGGGAAAGGGAAGCTCAAATACAGCTTACGACAAAGTGCCCTCAGTAATCCAGTTTAATTACCCATTTTTAACATATTGTCGCTGCTCAATGAAAACACATTTGACAAAGTTGTTTTAGCTTCAAGCAGAAGCTCTCCTTGTCGTGACTAATGACCTATAGCTAATTGATATTTCCGAGCAAACATTTTATTAATGGCTTTTCATTGATATGGGAAGAATACCTTGTACTCTATTGCTTTACTGTCTTGTATTAATGCACAACCCAACATTCAAATCTTCACACTATCATATTCTTTATTTTCCCCAAGTTGAAATATTAAACATATGGTTATATGGTACGAGATAAATAGTGCTTTATGTCACTTCCTTTATTATGAGGAGTGCACAGTGGTGGAGTGGTTAGCGCTTACACCTTTTAGCAAGGAAGTTGTGGGTTTGAGTTAATAAATGCATGTCTCTCTGAGTGGAGTCTTCATATCCTCCCTGTGTTATTGTGGTTTCTCTCTATAGGTATATTGACTTCCTCCCATCTTTCAAAGACTATCACAGTATTTGAGTGGAGTCTGCATGTTCTTTCTGTGTTACTGTTGGTCCTTTCTGGGTACTTCCTCACACCACCCAAAGACATGAATGAAGGCTTATGTGTTAGGACAGTTGGTGACTCAAAATTCATCCAAATAAATGAATGTGAAAGTGAATGTTTGTCTGAGTGACTGTGTTTGTTGTACCCAATCTAAGACCCATATAGTTGCTGGGATAGACATAAACCCTTACACAAATAAGGTGAAAAGGATGATTGAATGTTTAGATAGAATGTATAATAAATTTTACTCAAATGTCACAGTTGTCATGAAGTCAAAATATATACTTTGAGTTTCCAGTTTCTAATGTCCACTTGTCAGTATTGTCAGCCCCCTTTGATTACTTCACAAGCTCCCTATAAATCCCTGTCCTCCTATAGAGCCGCAGTGGAGCTCTCAATACATCAGCGTCCTCCCCCATGTGTCCAGTTATTTATCTCAGCTCAAATTCACCTCGAGTCTGCAATTCAACTAACAACCTTTGAACAAATATAGTCAGTCATCATAGACCTGAGCTCCCAACACTGCAGACGGCCTTCAATAAAAAAGGGAGGTCTTATTTACTTTGATTTCCTGTTTGGGTTCATGTTGGAGTCATTGCAAATCGACAGCACAGATAAAGGCTTAAAAACTGCATTTAGAGCAAAGGAAAAACTCTCTGGTCTTGTGCCAACATGAGAGGCAGTGACAAATGCTCGCACAGGCCACTTTTTCTGATGACTGATAAAACAAGAAGCAAACAGAAGGGACAGACTGAGGAGACTTCAAGCCACACTGTCTGTCATTTTTTAAAGAAGTTTGGAGAAGTTCAAAACGGAATATACGGAATAAATAAAATGAATATATTGGATGAAGTTTAAAGCATTTCACAGTAACTATTTTTGCTCGTTCTTTTGACTTTATTTACTTGATAAGACCCCAGAAGACCCCATAAAAAGAGTGAATGACTTACACAGTGAGACAAAAGCTTTTTCGGTTTAGGAAAGAGTTCTGGTTAGGACCTGGTTTAGTGCTGGTTTCATTCTGAGTTACACCTGATTTCTGTCATTGTTTGGTCCTGGTTTAGACTTGTTCCTACTTTAGAACTTACTTTTTTTTACTTTGTTTAGTCCTGCTCTAGACCTTGCGTAGGACTGAATTTATTTATTTATTTTATTTAGAACAGATTTAAACCTGGATCACTCCTGATATACAATCCGTGTATGGTCTTGGTGCATGCGTTAAGACCATGATTTAGTCTTGGACTTCTGATAGGGCCCCTCCACCTCTGGAGGCACATTTCAATTGCACTGGTTGCTCTACTCGATGCTATGCCCCTGGATATACCCCTAAAATTTTAATATTATTTTAAGCTCCAGGAAAAATGCGCTATTATTTGTCCCTTTTCCTGAAGTGAACTGCCACCACAGTTCAGCTAAGGGGGCATTGATTTACAATATTGCTGATGCTAGAGAAGAGCAAAGATGCTGAGTTGTCAAACAGTTCTACACATATAGTCCATCAAATGACCTCTACTGTAAAAAGGCACTTCCTGTTGAGTTACGAAATCTTCTGCTTCAGGGAAAAAAAGGGTCTCATCTGTCAATACATTCAGACATATGCTCACCACACTGTGTGCTGAAATAACACATCCTCTAGGGGTCACTGGGGCATGGGCCTGTCCCAGCCGGAGCATGTGACAAAAGTCATTATGGACTCACAATCACAGGGCTAACACAGGGACCAAGAACTTAACTAATTAATTATTTATTATTTTTATGCACATCAAGGTAACACATCTCACAGTCAATTCAAAGAACTATAACAAAAACAGAAAACAGCAAAACATCTCATTAAAGAAGTTAGGATAAGTCGGGCCAATTAAAAAAGAGGTGGAGCATTTCGCAATTAATTATGAACATTTATAACATGTCAGTGGTATTTCAAGATAATAAATAATACATTGTTAATGTATTTTTATTCTTATAATTGGCTTTCTGATCCTGTCCTATGTAAAGTAATCGTTCATCTGTCAGTTGTTATTTTCCCCTATAGCCTCAACAGCAAAGTCAAATCAGACACTGGTTTGATGTTGCTGTGGAGGCCAGATGAGGGACTGAAGTAAAACTCAACTACTATTGGTGAAGCTCCAGATTACAGTGTTAACCCCCTGAAATATGCAATGAGCTCAATTTTAGGGAAAAAACACATCCATATGCTACAACTTCAGAAAAAGATCCCCCTTTATTGTAAAATTTGGCCATACTTTTCAATGATTATATTTTTAGATTACTGACGTCTTGGTTTGTGCACATGTCTGACAGTGATATCCTATTGTTAGCTGATTGTAGCTAATGTCTCTGAGTACTTCCCAAACCTAAATATTTGGTTTCAGACAATGGGCCTGCAGTCACCAATGGGCCTGAAGTCACCTCACTCAGTCAAATGTAGTATGCATTTATTCAACATTTCCATGCCCCAATAACAACTCCTTCATTGAACTGTTGAGACAAATATCTTGACTATTTTCTGGCTCTCATTGTCAATGCACTTCATAAGAGAGATGAAGAAAAATCAAATAATATATCAACCTATTTTAGGGACCCACTTCATTGTTTTGCATTTGCATTCAAATATATACTGCCACTATTAAAGCTGTAAATCCTTATTAGTTTATAAGCCTTGACCAAAGAAAACCAAGTGACAAACCAGACTTCTTCTGCTGCAAAGTGACTATCCCCCTTTAATGGTGTTTCAATTTCACTACGTTTTTTTTTTTTTTTACATCCCAGCATTTCCCAGCCTGGGCTGCCATGTCTAATGCTTTCTTATGGAAAGCAAAAGGGCATGGAAATGCTGCTATTCCAGTGACTCCTCCCCCTGAGCGAGTCCTACCGGGCCAATCAGCACAGCGCAGCGTTTCTCCTCCAAAACAATAAAGATTTTTTTTTTAAACATAAACAAAAATGGAACGCTCGTCTTTTTAAAATGATCTAAATATGTCACAAAGAGAAGCTACATCCTCACACTACACTGTCGTCACCTCCACACTGTCTCTGATTGGTTTATTTGGCGCCTGTTAACGCCGCACGTTTGTGCTCGCTGTGGCAGCATTTCCAGACTAGTCGTCTGGATAGAATTGACAGAGGACGAGTCAGGTAAGCCAGGCTAAGCATTTCTATGATGGCATACCTGTTACGTTTCCCTGACCATTACCTCACTTTGGTCAAATTAGATTTTCCAGTTCACCTGTACATACATGTCTTTAGTTAATAGAACATGCAGACTCCACTCCACTCAGATTGATGACAGCTGACCTGGCTCTGTGTCAAGGCAAAAGTGTACAATATTCTGTGATAATAATTACATACATTTCATCATCTTTTCAATGTTGATTTCTTTAGGATACTACATTTTTCTGGGTGGCCTCCTCCCAGCCCGCTACTTGGTCGTTTCATATTTTAACCACAAGTGCGTCCTCCAGTCTGTACATACTATTCATGTATGAATGATGAACGTCTGCAGCTGCCGGTTCTTTCCCCGCTCCCAACTTCCCAGCCTCCATCGTCCTGGAAGTGTGCCCCCTCCTTCTCCCCATGCAGCTTCTTCAGCCTCCTATTAATATCCCACTGGGGAAGAGTGCAGCTCACTGGGAATTTGGGAGCGGAAACGTCTCCCAAAAACTCCTCGAAGACACTACGGAATGGAGGGTGGAAGGGTGAGAGCAGGATTAAAAAAAATGGCTAAATGTGTGAAAAAGGATTATGAAGTGTGAAGAGAAAAAAGAGCATGATCTTTATTGGAAATATGTCATTACAAGTTTTTATATTGGCATCATACATTGCTATTTTGTATTGTATAGTCATAGATATTAACAGTAAATTTTATGTTTGAACTATCATAACGAAATAGTTGCACAAAAATTACACCAAAAGCAATCAGTTTGAACTAAATATGTCTATCAGTAATATAGAAAAGTTTGAGTAGGTCTATGTTGTTATCACTGCAAGAAAGAGCCATCACTTTGTCAGTCTGAAGCGGCTTTGCCTATTGCTATTTACTAATGTTAGAGGGAATCAACTGCAACAACAACACACATTATAAACAATTCCACACAATACATTACATTACTGTAACCGAGTGAATTACTGTATATAAAGGTAAGTTAAAGTGAACATGCACCTTGAATGCAGTGAGGAAATGATGGTAAGGGAACCTGGCAAAGGAAGCATTATAGTGAACAGTCTCGTAGAAATGCAGTTTATATTCATAGCTCTCTCCAGAAATATTTATTAAATCTTATATTAGCTTTTTGTTCGGATGTATTTGAGCGATGAGATTACTCTGGCAGCATTTCACGTTGTTCCACCTCCCACAGAGCACTGGGAAGCTGCCATAAATAAAGTCAGTGTTGCTCACTACAGAATCCTTATGGTTTTTATATGTAATCATTCCTATTGTATGTGCTTTACTTGTCAATCCACATGTCTGCTGCATACAAGCCATAAGATGAGGATCTAAAATTAAATATGTGATGGAACAAATGGGCCTACAGCAAGAAGATGCAGACACTTGAACAGCAATTGTGCTACCATAAATACACCATTAAAGGAAAGGTTGATTGGATCAAAGCCAGAGCCAGCAACTTTGGGCCTAAGGCGGGGAAACAGTGGCCAATTAGTCACAAAAACGTATACTGGAAAGTAAAAATTGACTCACTAGAGTTGATTGCGATTCCCCAGTTCACCTCGTCATGCCTTATGTGCTCTGGGTGACATCATAGCTTATTCATATTTTTTTTTGGTTCAAAGAATAAAAAGCTAACTCCAAATCACGTCTTGTTATTCTGATACTTCCTGGTTTGTGTGAGATCATGGTAGAGAGAAGGGATGGAGAGGAAGAGGGACGGGAGCGCATCATTCATACTTTCAAACTTTTTCTTTCTTTTTTCCCCCCAAAATCAGGCAGTGCAGCTTTAATGTGACATCATATGGACCTATTCTCATAAGTTCAGTCTCCTTCTGGACAATCAAAAAGGCTGAAGTGCTAACATAAACAAATTCTTAAAGACAGACATGATTAGGGATGAACTGAGGAGAGACAAGGTCCGCTGACCCAAAAATCTGATCCTGGTCCAACAGTTTTCCCTCCACTGGGAATGAGTCCTCTTTGCATTTCTCACATGGCCTGGCCACCCCTCGACAAACCCGGAGAGATGCTGAGAACCCATCCAAGAATATGAGCAAGGGACCACTATGGGAAATTTTGATAAGCAATTGAGCTGAACGATCTACCGTTTCTTACCAAATGCTGATTTATTTTTGTGTGATATAAATTGATGTTTTTCCCCATCAAATCCCTAAAAATCACCTCTTTGTATATGTGACTGTATATTTTATTTTGACTATTATATACATAGCCTGGTATATACATATATTGTGTTTGGATAGACAACATAAAACTGTTTGCCTTATGCCAACGAATATGGCAGCTTTTTTTTTTTACACAAAAGCAACTATATCTAGATGAATGCATTAGCACTGAATACACTGAAAAAGGGGGAAATTGTGATATAGTACCCATCCGTTATAAGCATAAGATACTGCTTTCTTAAGGTTGAAAAGTTCATTTGGACAAGGTTTAAAAAAATAAAATATATGAACAGAATAAACTCTGGATGAATGAAACTGTTCACTGGCATAAGATACAGCTGTTGAAGTTTTGATTTTTTACATATTTGGAAGAAATTAGACCTGATCTTTTGGGGTCACCTAAAATTGCAGACTTGGTCTAAACCCCTGCAGCGTTTATCAAAGTGTTTTTTCCTGTCGTTGTGTCCGAACAGACGGGGCCTGACTCAGTCACAATGCTCTGAATCAAGCCAAGGCCACGAGTCTGCAGCGCTAAACACAGCAAGAGTCAAGGTTCATGAGAAAAAATGTGTCCTATTTGTATACAACTGTCCAGTCTGCAGACCACAAATAACCTGGCAAATGTATGATAGAGGGAAAAGGAGTTTGGCCAAGTGATGTTTACATAATTGTAGACACATCATTCTAAGAGGACAGAGAAAGCCAATAACTATGTACTGTTACATATTTGTTATTTGTATGCACCTTAATTAAGATAACAGAGTAAATTGACACATTTAGCTTATTTCAATCTGTTTACATCAAGGAGCATTCACACATTTATGGTTGGCAAAGCAAAGTGGGTTATAAGTAAAGCCCAACGACACAATGACGGTATGAACTTGATGGGAAAATCAAACTGCCAACCTTCCCATCAGTGGAAACCCTTCTACTATATACCACCTGAGGCACAGCCAGGCTAGACCATGCTAAAGACACCCATGTTAATCTGTGTGTAAGTTGTATAGCTTGATTAATTGCAAAGAGACTACATTTAACACATGCCAGAAACATCCATCACTCCATTCACTAATGCACATTTAGCTGGGGGCTAATCTGCTTTCACCTTTTTACAAAGCCAAACAAAGTGGCTGCTTAAGTCAGTCAGCGAAGTCTTCTAGAGTTACATGACAAATTTGCCAACTTTCCCTGTACGCTCTTTTAGTGCCTTTAGCTAAAAAGAATGGGAAAGTTGCAGACTATAAGTGCCTAAACATGCACTGGAACTGGAGATTTTTGGTTTGATGGGTAAACACAGATTTTCCTTTTTTTATCAGACCAAAAAAACAGTAATCCTTATTCCTCTCTCAGACCACTCAAATTACATTGATCTAAAAGATATCCAGTCCACAACAAAACATAATCATTGGTTTGTTTACTGACCCCTTATGGCTGAAGTTAGTATATATAGTGCTATCTCACAATGGTACAACATCCTGGATCCAGACAGATTCACACAAATGATAATGATTTCTTCCATTGTTGCCCATTATTGACCTTTTACAAAAATGTCATCAAAAAGTGTTATTTGTTATACTGATAATTATATCAACCATCCCAAAACAAACTTGGTGTATGACGGTGTTATGAAAGTATTGACTTTAAAGTAAACTAAAGTCACATGTACATCATTGTAGCTGTGCCCCTGTAAACAAGGGAAGGAAATGGTAAAAGAAATAGGGTCAGAAGATGGTTGATGTAAACAAAAATCTTAAGAGGGAATACATTTTATTCATTATGTTTAATAATGAATTTATTGTCATGCATTTCTTTGTTTTGTTGTTGTTTAAAGAAGCATTATACACTGCAAATAAAAAAAAATAGGTCTGCAAAATATGGTAATTTTAATAGTCCGCTTTTTTTTGACAATGTTGCGCTTGTGTACGAGAGTATTTATTTCCAAACTCTTCATATTGGAGCAGTTCACAGTTATTTAGCATCTGTTGCGTTGTAATAATTTCTCAGTTGTCACATCACAGACCATGTTTCTGCTGCTGGGTCATACAAGGAATCTGTTCTTGAACCAAGTCACCGAGTCAAAGGCATTTTAAGAATTTTCACTTTCTAACCTGAGCGTCATCCATCTGCACATGATGAGCACAGTTTAATAGATTCATAAAAAAGAAACAAAGACGGGAAGGAAGCTGTGTCCCTTCGACTGGACACAATAAGGCTCTGCAGAAAGGCCATGGGGCGAGACTGAACGAACAAGAACTTACCTGAGAGGTCAGAGAGCACATTCCAGACATTACCACTATTTCTGATTTTATATCTTAGCCAAGACAAGAGTAGATGCTAATTCGATTTGAGTGAAACCATGTAAAAGCTTAGTGCTCCTTTCTCTATGTCGGTAGTGCAGTCTATCAAGCTCACAACACGAATGAATGGCCGGTCAGTAAAATTACTCCCATGTTACGCAATAGCCCCCTGTCTATGCATTGTACAGGCTCCAGGCATATCTGTAGCATCACATGGAGGTCTCCCTGGAGACACAGTAGCTGGCCCGTCTCTGGTTTGGACGTCCTGAGTTTCTCACAGACGTCTGCTGAATGACAATTAGGCCAAACAAGATCCGCTGAGTACTGTTAAAAAAAAGTAATGTCCTTAGATGTTGTTGCACTGATTTGAAAGCTCTTAAAATGATTCTCCTCAAATCTGAAACCACCAATTCAAGCAGATATGATAGATCACAAGCAATAAGGTTTACATTTGTCATTTTGGATAATAAAAATTAATTAAAAGAAACAATATGTTTGATGTGTTTGCTGTTAAGATCTCATTTGTCATGCAACATGCATGAATACCTCGGAAGTGTATGCACCTGAAACAGTGCATTTCTCACATCAGACAAAGCCCACCGTATTTAAAGGCGGCCAATGAGAGAGGAGTGTATTGTACCTCTGTTTGTTCTGGCAGAGGTCCATAGAGGCCTCAAGACTGGATCAAGGTTTATACGGGACACTTTTATCAGAGGCATCATGGGTTGCACTGTTGCACCTCATTTTCTTAATCATTTAGGGTGCAAAGTGTTTTAAACATTTTCATTATGTCATTTTTATTGCTCCTGACCTTTATAAAGAAACAATATATCTTACACTTCCTCGTTGTTTTATCTGGCTTATAGCACAATAGTTTGTAAGTCAGGCACTGATTTAATGTGCCAGTCCAGTCCCAAAGTCTTAGAAATGGCTTTGAAACCATTTCCCGTTACTTAGATTTCCTAAAGATGTGGCTAATCACAAATAGTTCATGATATAACAACTGATTCTATTATTTCTTCACACAGAGCCGGGCGGCACTGGAAAACAACATAGACACAACGCAAACAACTAATCATCTAAAAATTCAGGTTATCAGGTGAAATTAGTCTCTTATTAAAGTCTGTTTCATTGTGTCACAAATATTTTCATATGACACTATATAGTGCTCCCCATTGTTACAGCAAAGACATTGGCTTTCTCCACTGGTGTGATATGCATGCTAGTAGGAATAGGCATGATAAACCATACGCAAAGTCTCATACAAACATAAATGGCAAAGAAAGAATAATGGTTCAGCTTAGAATCCTGGTCATTAATAACATTTGTTGGATGTCCGTACAGAATTGCATTGTGGGAAATGACAAAATGTAAAATGTGGGGACATTTTTCTCTTCCTGACGTGTGTTGGTTTTTAAGCTGATATCGTCTGAATGTGATAAGGTAATGCTGCAAATCTGTGGCTGTGCCGCTGTCATAAAAGCTGATTTTAAAGAGTGATTTAGAGTCCCGCGTCTGGGAACAGCTCCTGAACTGAACACCAAATGTACAAAGAACAAATCTAGAAGAAAAAGCAACGTGAAAGAAACAACAACACAGCCCCAGTCTGTGCCATTGGCTGTAATGATGCTCATTAAACAGAGACAAGATAGTGACTCCAAATGACTCAAACTAGCAGTGATCTGTGTGTGTCAGTGTGTGTTTGTTTATCAAGTCATGTGGGGACTTGTAAGTAGTAAGTGTGATTATTGTTAGGGTAGTAGTAAGTGTGGTTAGAGTTGGAGTTTAGGGCAGGAGTAAACATGGTTAAGGTTAGAGCAGCATTAAGTATGGCTAAAGTTAAGGAGTTTGTGTGATAAAGGTTCTGGTTAGGACATTAGGCTGGGGTTATGTTCCAGGGAATAAATTAAAGTCTATGTAATGTCCCCACAAAACCCCTGTACAGGTTTATATGTGTATGTGTCAGTGTGTGAGGAGTTAACTAAATGTGAAGACTGCGAGGACTGTCAGATGGATGAATGGAAGGAAAATCTCAGACACAAAAATGTTTTTTGTCAATGTTTCACTCACTGTATTTGCTGCCAAACCAAGTGTCACGAAAACGCAGCAGCTCATTGCTCACTCAAGTTATTTTGGAGATATTTGGTTTTCTCCAAAGTGCTTCACAAAGGAGACTCGTCTTTATTATACTAATGCAGTGTTCAGATAGAGAGCTGAATTCACTCTTTACAGCCAAGATTTAACAATAAATGGAAATGAATGTAAGTGGGTCCACTGGTCCGGCTCCAGCGCCGTTGAGTTTGTGCTGAATGAGTCGAGTGTCGAAACAATGCACCTCATTAAGTCTCTTTGTTCTCACCGGAAACACATAATTCCTGGATTTGTTAGCCTATTCATTATCTCACAACCATATCATTACATTTGTACCATGTTCTTGTGGGACACTGACTCTAAGACCTTGTTCATCTTTTAAATCCATATAGCATCTGCATTAGCCCCATCAGCCTGCTGCTGTTTGGATGAGACAATATAAAAGTAAGTAATAAAAGTAAAAATAAATATGGATTATTCTTGTTTTGCTTCCTGGTGTAACTGTTCCAATTTTACCTGCATGTATTAGCCCCTTTGTTTGAAAATGTTGATGACTCTGTGTGCTAAATGCTAAATATCCAAAAACTAGAGTATGTGCTCCATTAATACCCATATCATCTCCTGCTGACTAGTAAATCTACCATGCTCAGAAATATTATTAATATATTTTCTGCATTCTTGTTTTAATATATTGATATGATAGCTTGTTTTTTTAACAGAGCAAAATATGTAACCCAGTAAAGTACACTGATGTGCCATGAAAGTGCAGCAGGAAAGTGGAATTTCCATTTAATCAGTTTTGAACATGGCCGACCTAGAACTACGGTATGGTATATTATTATTAACATCTTTATGGATAGGCTGTGAGATGTTTCAGTGCCTTCAGGCCAAGCTAAACTTAACCTTTGGTGGTCTTGGATGGCCCTTGACTGTGGCCATCCAAGAAAGCTTTAAAGCATCAAAAAAAGCTATCAACACAATGACATACTGCCTATGATGTGAAGTCTGCCTCTGAAATCAATTGGGTGTTTTGTGATTGGTGAGCCACTTAGAGCCTGTATTTTCATCTGTCTGTAGCTTCGACTGCCCTGACCTTTTGCATCCAAATATTTATTTATTGTTCTAAATCCAACTACATTAGCTTAAAAAATTGTGCACTTGACACTACATAAAAGTCAACAAAAGTTTGTTTAGTACTCAAATTGCATGTAAGTCTGGTGCGGGTTAATCAGTGTAGTTTTTCCTATCGGCAATAACACTGGGCATGGGCACTGTGTAAATTGTATTTGAAAGCCCCAAATTTACATTTTTATAGGGCAATGATAATGATGTTTTAGCACCAAGGGCAGAAAAAGCAATTACGGATGCTTGTAATCCATTTATACTTTTTTTAAATGATAGAAGCGGTGCAACTGTAAATTGAGTTTAAATGGAGAAACTCACATGTGTTAGTATGTATGTTGTGTCTTATAGGTGCACTGTTTAATCAAATAATTGTTATGTAACTTTTCAGGTATTTTAGCTACACTTGATTTAAATTTAGTATTTGTATGTAAGAAATCTAAAACATGGCTCAAATTTTATTACATTTTCAGAAAAGATACGTATGTGCTAAGTAAAGATTTTTGAGGAAATTTATTTACTTTTGCACATGGCCTACTGTCCTAACTCTAGCCACGATAAGAATAAAGAAACTGGCTCAATCAATTGACCATTTATCCCTAAACTAGAAGATCTTGAGTACAGATCTAGGCACTACATCATTGAGTGATTTTGTTTCTAGTGGCAATTATTGGGGAGTCTCACAACATATCCTGTCAAGCACAGAAGTGTAACAGCCACTGAGCTCATATCAATGTCCAATCTCTATGACAACCAGAGCTGGCAACTCTCAGATGCCAGTAAAAAGATGCAGCACATTGAGAAGTTAAGATTTTCTACACTTAAAACCTTGTCCAGATGCCCTTTTCAACCTTCAGATTGAGAAGTTAATTTACTACTATATTTCTCCACCACTGCATTCAGTAGTTTGATTATGCCATGGTCACATACCCTTTTAAATTTATAAATGGTATTTACAAAAGACATATTTTTAAATAAGTACCCATTTTTCTTGTTGAATAAAATGATGACAGCAAGGTTAATAAGAACCCTTTGCAGCTCAATAGCCAATTACAGTGAATTTAATAACTTTTGCTGGCCTACAGATTGAATTAATGCTTATTAATCACAAGAATTATCGGTTATAGAAATTAATCATCTGACAGGCTTTACTGAAAATCAAACTCCTGTGAAAATCTAGATGCACAGTTACTTTAAAACCTGGAGTTATGAAGTTGTCCTGTTTGTTGGAAGACATCAGAGAAGTGAAAGAACATCTTGCAACACAAACAGCCGACTTTAGCCGTAAAGCACTCTCCTTCTATAAACCTTTGAGATGGAGGGAGCTTGTAGATAAAACAAACTTTAGAGTAAAGGAAATGGAGGCTGAAGACACCACATATTTGTGTATGAGGACTCAACCCCGGGCCCTGCTTAATGCTGTTATCTGGATCAGAAGAGCAAATTGTAGTCTAACATTATTCTGTCCTTTTAACCAAGTAAATCACTGTGCCGACTATTTTACTTCCTGATTTAGAGGCAAGTCTCAGAGGGGCAGATTTAATCAACAAAGTGATTTTCAGATAAATACAACTGTTTGGTTCATCTGCCTTTCATCTTTTCTAGGTTTAACTTCTGTAAGCAAACTATAATATTACAATCATTATAATAAGAAATTACATGATTTTGAGGGACTGATTGCTATCTTTCAGACAGGCATCTTTAAAAGGCATTGCTTTAGTCAACTTTAAAAAAAACATACATACTGTCAAGTTTAAAATGACTATAAATTAATCGCTTAACTTTAGTTGTTTAATAATAATAATACTGATAAAATTAATAATGATAAATGCATTAGTCTTTTTTTTGTTGCGCTTTTCATTAGCTCTTTTCTAGGTCATCCTCGGTGGCGAAAGCTTGGCTGCCATTCTGCACCTACGGCCCCTCCTGGCCACCACAGTAATACTAAAACATTCATGGATAAGGTGGGTTAAGTGTCTTTGCCCAAGGGACACAGTATACAGCATACACTTGGGCAGGGATTCAAGCTTTTGGCGGGCGAAAGCTTACCCACTGCGCCACTGCTGCTTCAGGGTGTTTCATTGCATTCAATGAAGTATCCTTTTCTACTGATATTGTGATATGTCAGTAGTTGAAGTATGTTTGACTAAAATTCCCAGGGCAGTGTTGTTTGCTTTGAATATGAGGCATTTCAAATATTTATTGTTTTGAATTTGTGGCATTTACACTGTACACAGTCTAATACAAATTCCTGAGTTTGTGTACAATTTTGTTGTCTCTGTTGGGTAATAAAACTAATGTGAAAGTTTTCAAAGGGACTTATTGGGCTCAATCACAATGCCACAAAAATGAGCAGTAGAAACCAACCCACACATTAGCAAATCCACCCACATTGCAAGTCGAATTAAATTGTTTAACATTTATGTGATTTTAGCTTAACTTGATCAAATAGAGCTTTTCACACAATGTCACCTCTGAAAAACAATTGTCTTTCCAAGTGCCATTTTACTGAACTAAAGTGAGCTCAAATCAGAAAACCAGAACTAAATCAGATAAAAACCAGGACTAAATTAAAACAGCCTGATTTTTAACATAAAAAATGCAATGCATACAAAAGCCCATGTACTGCTACAATTATTGAAATGATATGGTAAAATACTAAGATTTGGCAAGCAAGTCGTCCTAGTTTAAGTTCCAGAAGCACAGGTCATGGCAGGCGTCATCAAACATGCTTCATGGACATGTTAATGCATGCTCACATCAACCTGTCTTTTATAATTTAAGTTTTAATGTGACTTTACATAATACCTAATTGAGAAGAGCTCAAACCTTTCTTCGAGTTTTAACTGAAAAGGTACGTCCAGTGAAGACGGAGGCAGTGGAGGAGAGCTGTTTTTTATCCTTCACATAAACTACATGAGTCCAGTTTATGATCAGATCTAAATCCATGAGATTCTGCTGCCTTTGCTTCTCAGACAATTCCCCACTATAAAGCACTACTCAGAATGTATTTAACAGGTTCACACTTGTAAACTGCTGCTGGGGCAATTTGGAAAAGCAATAGTTATAGATTCTACATTAAAATGTCCAAACTGAATTTCAGCCATGTTTGGTTGAATGGCTTTTCACTGTGTATACGGTGGTTAAGGTTACGTACGGTCATAGCACATTTTCATAGAGTACAGACCTAAAATGTTTGTCATGCCGAATGTTTAAAATTACAGAATAGAGGCAAAAGTGAGTTAACTTTACCAAAAAGTAAGATTTGTTAAGGTTAAGGTAAGGTACACTTTATTGTCCCCGTAGGGAAATTTGTCCTCTGCATTTGACCCATCCCAGTGCCGCTGGGGCAACCTGTCAGGAGCAGTGGGCAGCTGCAGCGCAGCGCCCGGGGACCCATCTCCAGATCTTGAGCCAGGATCTTGGTCAGGATTTATCTAGCTGGAGGATTAACCTATGTGCATGTTTTGGGTTGATGGGGGAAACCGGAGTGCCCAGAGAAAACCCACCCAGACACGGGGAGAAACATGCAAACTCACACAGAAAGGCCCTGGTGCCCGGTCCGGGATTCGAACCTGGGACCTTCTTGCTGTGAGGCAACAGTGCTAACCACTGCACCACCGTGCCGCCATTCTTTTGTTGTAAAATGGCTTTTGTCTAGTTCTAGTTTAGTCCAGGCTTAAAGCATTTTTAGTCTTGGTTTAGTCTTGGTTTCATTCTAGTAGTCCTGGCTTAAAGCTGGTTTAGTCTTAGTTTAGTTTGCAGGTTTAAACTGGTTTAGTCTGGGTTTAGTCTTAGTTTAGTTCTAGCAGTCCAGTTTTAGTCTTGGTTTAGTCTGGGTTTAGTTCTAGTAGTCCAGGCTGTTCCAGACTAACTTCGCCATATAGAAGAGAAGGCAAAAGTTAGTCTGACTGGGCAGGCTAGTTTAGTCTTGTTTTACACCATGTGTGG
>JAVQKG010174775.1:0-17195 GCA_036025885.1 Hypseleotris bucephala
ATTTAACTTAATCTAAAGCAGGACTTTCCCTGTAATTACTAGGATGTAAATACAGTGTAATTGACAGGCTATTCAAAATACAAAGTGGTGTACAATAGTTAAACAAGACAATACTTCACAGTGGTTCTCATATTTAATGTAACCCATGACACAGTAGTTATCATACTACAGCTGCATAGTCTTTACAGGCCTTTGCGCAATTGTCCGACTGTTGATGTTGCCAGAAAACCTTTCCCTTTTGACTGAACATAATGCACAACAAGACAAAGAAGATGTGGCCTCTCGGAAATTAGTTTTTTCAAGGTCTTGCATCTTTGTCCATAATTTAAGGTAAAATCCAGTTGATTCCATCTTCCTCAGCCGGTAAAGGTAATCTGCGCAAACACAGGAAGAAGAAAACGTTGAACTCCATACTTTGACAAACAACTTTGTGGACAACGTCTAAGGCAAACTTCTGGTTTCCTCATCTACCTACAGTCCCATTTCCCATTTCCGGTGTATAAACAAACAGACTTTTTTTTTCTTAACTAGAGGCACTGAAATGTTTACTACGGGTTTTAGTTAGATTTGTGATGCCTTCTTGTGGAGTTTAGAGTGGATACAGAGCTAATTAGAGAGCTCTTCTTCTCTTTTAACGTCTACTGATTATTGACCAATAAGGGTTAGTTTCTCTGTCGCAGCACCACACATTTTAATCTTCTCCTACCTTGCCCTGCAATGCTGTGCATTGTACATGCATTATGACATTAGTAGAATGACTTGGAAAACACTAGTGTGGACTAATACAGAGGTTTTCAACCTTTTGAGGCGTGGATCGCCAATATAATAGCAAGATAGACTCTGGATCCCTAGGTTGAGAACCCCTGGACAGCAGGAGACACGGCTCACAGAGGGGAGTGAATGAGCTGACATACAAATCTGGGGAGGAGAGAGAGACATGCACTTAAGACAGTAGGTGAAGTGGGGCTGAAGCAGGTAAAACAGAAACTGTGTTTGCACTAGAGCTGATCAGTCTGGCAAAACATAATTAGAATCACAATGATTTTTGTTTAAATCGCAATCACCATTTTAAAAAATTAATTGGGTGAAGATACGCACACAGCTTTTATAATAGATCAACTTTAATATACCTTTTACACTACTAAGTCACAGCATTTTTAGAGGTGTAAAAGGTACTGTAAAAGTACTGCAATACAGCATTTACAGCAGATCACAATGCAGGAAATGTAGTGCAGTAGCTGCTGTAATTGTAGTAAAGAAATCACATTTATTTGCAGCTAAAAACTGCAAGCTGCAGTTGGTCCATAAATTTGCACTCTCTTGTCATGTAGCTGGACTGTTGAAGCACCACCCCATTTAAACTTGAACTCTTGCTTGAACTAAATTTCAGAAAGGTGTTAAAATACTTCATTGAGTTTGGTCATACAAACTGTAGCAGAGCTGTACACAGGCAGCCACTTCAAACACACAGAGTGGTTGCTTTTTTATGTTACAAAGAATAAAATAAATGAATTGGAACTAGGAGGTATTTTTACGACTGCATAAATTTAGTATTTTTGTTCCTGGATTTGTTTCTTATTTCTTTGTCCAAATTTCATTGCATGATGCTTCGGGTTTTTCCTTGTGTAAAAACTTGATATTGTTGTGGAGAAGAAAAATGACTTTTTCATGTGTGCAGGAATGTAGATTTCTCCCCCCCGTGAAATCCTAATTGTGCCTTAAGGGCTGCAGGGGTATCTGTGCTCGCCTCAGCTCAACAGGATTTGTGCCTGAATGTTCGAGTATGTCTCTTAGCTTGAACATAACCAAGCTGCTGATTTCTTATATTTGCCGATGGGCTGATGTGTAGCTTTGTTTAAAAGACATTCAAAGTTTTGTGTCTAGAGCTGTATGTTTTCCTGTTTTAAATTTTTAATGGAATATTTGACATGACAAAAAAACAGCAAAAAAACAAAACAAATGGGAGATCATTTGTATTTGAGAATGGGGCTCTTAAGCCTGACTTTGTCAATATTGCCTTGTCAGATTGAAGGTAGCCAGACTATAAATCTGAGGTCAAATTGCATGTGTCCTGTGCTCCCTCTGAATTATTGCTGTGCATTTATCAATGCAAATCCAGGATAAGATCCTATCTGTTTGCCGCCACATATCCCTCTGGATTTGGTAAATGAGAGTTATACAGGTTATTGCCGACACTATAGAAGAAATTGCAATAGCATATATGATGAGATTATTTTTGTGGTCATTAATTGTTGCTTGAAAGGGGATTAGGATTAGCAGGCCTATATAGAATGCCTTAACACCTGTCTGCCTTTCTATGCGACACTGTTAATGCAGTTTTTCTTTTTCAGTATCAGTTATTTGGCATAATAAAGACTGGTTTATTCAAATACATCATTGACGCTGGAAGGGGTTCAATATGTGGCACATTCAGATGGGTGATATATTATTCCCTTGGGGAGAGGCAAAGATGGAGCTGGTTTATTTGTGCCGTCTTTATCAGTGTGTCAGGCAGAAAGGCTGAGCTTGTTCTCTTTGAATGGACGAGCCCTTGAACCATAAACCTGTGCCTTCTGTGATAACAGGCCTGTATTGTGAAACCACTGCCATTCTCTGTGATGTCCTTTTTGACAGCACAAAATACACAACATACATAACATCATGTCAAATGAATTATTCTATTTTAGCACTTCTGAAACTAAGGACTTCTCCATGTTCAGTGTCTTCATTTGAAGCACATCGTTGATTTTGTTGGGAAATCAAACCAAAGCATTGCCATTTGGGCTAGTCTGAATGTCTCCTTTATATTATTACTGTATAAGTTAAATATAACATATATATTACATACATACTTGTGTCTGCTGAACACTCTTAAGTGCTCTGACGTCTGAGAATACCACATCTCTTAGGTGATAAGAGTGCTCCCTGAATTACTCAGCCCATGGGATGACATGGCCCTGATTGTCAGACGGGTGGGCTGGTGACACTGGAACACAGACGGTGCATGTCTGTTTGAAATATTCGGTTTTGAGCTTCCAAGCCCTGGGCAGTCCTCTCTCCCAGTCTCCCGACACCCAGCATCGCCCACTGAATCGAGTCTTCCATACTGGAAAATCCGGCCCTGTCAACTGGCAGTCTGGACTAGGTTCAGCCCACACGCCAAGCACCCCCCCACCACCAATAGCACCCCTTAATAGGCACTACAGTTTGCCACCCCATGTAGATGCCTTTTGGTCGCCATCCATCGATGGCGTCAATAGCATCTTCCTACACAACAGTGACTGAACGGAGGGCACAAGAAAATGTGGGAATAATTGACACTTTCTCACTGTACTACCATCAGAAACCATAATTAATCATGATAGAAAAAATGTGGAAGCCATCTTGGCTGGTGAAACACACAGTGCCTGTGAACAGCCCTGACACCTTTAACAGCTCTGGTGGCCAAATAGAAATGGTGTCAAAGTGCTTACAACTAAGCTCCCTTCATGGCTGCTTCGTCCTCAGATTGTGTCAGCAGCATGGTGCTTCTAAAAGTGTAAAAGTTAAATGTTTCATATAGTCCTTTAATAGATGCAGTAGAGCTAAAAATATACACGTAAATTTACTTCTAAGAACGTATTGCAATTTTATTTATTTCAATTTCAATTCTTAGTTTTTGTACAGAACCAATATGTTGATGATGTGATATTGACTCTTGCGCCCTGTAGTAACATGATCTATAATTTTAGTATTTGACATACTTGACTGTGTAATTATGGATATGAGTCTAGTAAGGTAATTTGCCCTGTTTGACAGTGTTGTATTCTCAGCAGCCAAAATGCTTGCCCTTTTTTCTTCTGCTTCATCTGGCATGGTCCGACCAGACTGTTACTGCTCACTACCTATTAGCGGTAGTTACTCCTTTTGAGCGTTTGCAGAAATGCTTTCATGGCATGAGTAGGTGTATGTGTGTAAAGCCACCACTAGAAAGTGTTGAAAGCCTAAGCTAGCAAGATCACATCCAGGGTGACTAATAAGCTTAACATGTGCACGGCTGTGTTTGCTACCATGGCGCGCTCAAAGAAGTCAATGTTGAGAGAAATGCAGAAATGATTCCCTAGGCAGCTACTAATTCCTTCACCCCCTCGAGCTCCAATCAGACTGTGAACCATCTTACTGTTAGCTATGGCTTCACAAGGCTCCACACTGCTCTGCAGAAGTACCAGACAAACAAACAAGAGTTCAAGACATTCAACAGAGTTTGGGAGACTGTTGTTCTTTTAAGTGGCCAATACAAATTGTGCTTTTATATTAAAACTGATGCCTGGAAGTTAACAGGATGTAATGCAGTAATGTCTGATATTTGTTTTAACTCCTATCATTGGCTAAGTAGATTGAATGGTATCAAAAAGAAAGGCTGAGATTATGTAATTATGTAAACTTGTGTTTGATATTCCTCTGTGATTGCTGTTGGACTGCTGCCTCTTCAGCGCTCACATCCCTGCTCAGTGCTCAGTACTTGGATACCTTGCGGGCCTGTACTGTGTGTTGTCTTTAGCCCAAGAATATGTGTTTGTATTCACATGTGACTTTTCTTTGACCATGTGGCTTCTTCAAGTGTGGATTTATGAGCCACTTCACACTTCACTCCTGTGTGGGAGGAAGGCTGCGTTAAAAATAGGCAGGTTTGGAGGTAGTGAGCAGCCTGCACATAAAGAACACACTTTGTTGGTATTCTCTTTGTATATGTCAATAATCCACCTAAATACAAACAAGCAATCGCAATAAGCTCGTCATTTCTTGGTAAGTTTAATAAGCAACAGTTAGGCTAAAGTACAGCTGCAATGAAAATGCATCTAGTAAAAAATATATAATTTAGTAGAGTATATTTATTATGTCGTTCCTGTCACCGTCTGTGCTGATGTTTTGAAATCACTGTTTATTGTGTGCAGAGAAAATAGATATTTGGTCCTAATGTAACTGGTTCATGGGTGGGCTGTAATGAATGACTACCAAGTATTGCTCATGTTTGATGACCTGCAGGTGAGCATCTCTCCTTTAGATTTTGAAATCTGGCCTTTTTTCTTTTGAACCAGATTCAATTACCTACTGCCTGACCTTTGACCTCTGGCATGGACCTCATTTTTGAACCATTACATAACAAGCATATAGTCCTGTCAGCCTCATGTGTTTCTCTGTCTGCTGCTTTCTGTGTCTCCAAGAGCTCCTTTCTGTTTTGTATATCAGCAGATGCATTTTTTATTGTTTTCCTTCTAAAATGTCAGATTTAGACTTACTCTTATCCAACACTTCCTCCAAAACAATCCAATATAATGTACCCTACTCCTTCTGCTGTACGAGTTATTTTTTTCTCCACATTGATCTTTAACCTTGCTATAAGCTGCAGTCGATGATTGCTAATCCGGTGTGGTTCCTTAATCATAACACAGATACCTGTTAATTACCAAATGAGTTAGGCTGTTTTTACTGCTTAGACGGGGATTTGAGATCGATGGGTCGAGTAGCGAGTGTAGTTGGCCACTTAATGAAACAGTGGGTTTGTATGTAGGATAAGGATAAGCAGCGGTGTATTAATAGGCAGCCTGCTGTATGGACGACACTGTTGTGGTGGGTCAGGGATAAAGCCTGAACTTGTAAACTCACACAGGGGCCTCTCTCTCTTTAGCTCTACTGGTGTCATCAGCTCACTGCCTGGAACTGAGCTCTGTGATTCTCAACAGAGTTCATTCAAAGGTAAGGCCCTAGTTTGCATCCTGAGAGAGAGAGGTCTTATTCCGTCTTTGTTCAAAAATGTATTTACTTTTCAGTTGCACAGTGGTTAGGTTGTGGGTTCCTCAGACCGATGTCCTCCCTGTGTTACTGTGGGTTTTCTCCATCTTCCTCCCACTGTAGACAAGCACATTCTATGAGAGTTGGTGAATCTAATTTTCCCTTAGTAAATAATTTTGAGATTATTTACTTGGGGAAAAGTGAATAGTTGTCTGTTGATGTATGTTTCTGTTTAAACTGTGACTTACAGAAATAGGCCAAGTTGAACGCCACCTAAAGCCTATAGTTGCTGTGATTGGCCCCAGACACCCAGAAGTAGATGAATGAGTGTATTTACTGTGATGGATATAGGGGGCAAGAATGTGTAGTCTGTAAGGTACCTAAAATAAGATAAAGTAAATAAAAAATGCTTATAATTCCAGATCTGATCCTGTTCTATGTTGTAAAGTAGGTCATTTGTAGTCTGTAGAATCCAAAGGAGGGACAAAAGTAAATCTTGACTACTTTTGGTCAAAGTGGTAACCTACAAACTGTTTTGATGTTGCTGTATGTAGAGCCCAAGGGAGGAACATAAATAGATAGATTATCTACTTTACGACATAGTTTGAAATTTGCTTTTTTTTTACAATAGGTAAAGCACAGATTACAACTTAAAAAAACTAAACAATATAAAAGAGCTAATCTAACATAAAAAACAGTACTCTAGCCTGTGTTGTTTCATTTTGTCCCACTCCACAGACTCAGTGACAGTTTTAGCCTGTGCCCGTGGTGAGGTGTAGTCCCAGTAGTCCGTTTTGCTGTGATCACAGGAGGCAGTGGGAGGTTAATCTCAGGAGAATCCAGCTCAATCTCTGAACGCCTCCGGTCTCCTCCCGGACCAACACATGCCTGTCTAAATTATGGCACAATGGGTCTCTATGGCCCAGGACAACACCTACATCACTCTGAAATGTGACATTTGAACATGTATGTACAGGTAGGCCTACAGGTGCAGTGAATTTATTATATTAGTTATCCAAATTATATTCAAATGACTTTGTTTAGTGTCAAGTTCCTTCATCAGTGACAATAATATTAATATCCTACTAATTATTTGAGGAAAAAGTGACTTTCAGTTTTTGTTTTGACATACATTTAGTTGTTTTAGCCCTAAGAAGGATTTCAGATGGCCAAATATGCATCTGTTTTTCCCTGGAGTGTTTCGTACTTATCTGTGTGTAATTATTGTGGGTTTTGACAGATGGAGAAAAAATGTCTTGTAAAGAGAAGGGTACATAACATAATGTGTGAAGTGCAAGCTAAGAGGGAGCCTCTTGTGTTATTGGCTGCCCGTGCCAGCTGGACTAGCCAGATTCTTACAGGTAGAAATTTAAGCAGCAAATATGGGCAGAAGTCATTGAAATTCAGTGCCTACCTCAATTAGGCCATGTTATTTATTCACAGTTTGCATTAACTGTTTTAATGTTATTCTAAATTTGGGTTCGTAAATGCACTATATTTATATCCATGCTAACTTTCGTGAAATGTGCATAAGGGTTATATTTCTTTCAGTGATAATTGTATCTTGGGGTAATTTTTTATTCACGTTGATGTGTGTGTGTAAACGAGCTGTTGTTTGAAGCTTGTTATTTCTGAATACATCGGGTCTGACTTAAATATTAGTGTAACTACATTATCGCTGCCTTGTGCCTGGTAGCAAACATGTATAAATGAGGATTACAAGTGTTGAGAAGGCAACAGGTCATGGTTGGTAAGCTGCCCAGGGGGGTCACTGATATAGAGTGACTTTTGACAGGCTGTGGAGGAGGCTCTATTGTTACGGCATGTCTGTGTGTTACCTGCAGGCACTATCACTCAGACTACAGTATTATCCTATTATTAGGCTTAGTTGTTTACGCTTATTACTGCTTGTCAGGTAGGCAGGGAATCCTTCTGAAAATTAGCATTTGCCAAAAGATGCATGCTTATTTCTTTATCTTATTCAACTACATCATTTTAGGATTATTCTGCAAGGCTTAAAATAACACCTTGACAGGACACTACAAACAGGCATAATATGTTTGTGTTTGTAGAGCAAAGTGTGATAGCTTTACTGCAAGCAACCATGCAGTCCAAGAAAGAATGATATACAATTTGTCCATATTATTGGTACACAGTGGCCACTTGCATTTGAGCTCAAATTACTATCCACAGATGTTGTTTTTAAGTTTCACAAAATAAGAAAACATTAAAAATGGGTCAGATTATTCAGTCAGAAATTGATGACCTGTTATTATTTTTTCACATAACCACATCTATAGTCTGCCAACAGTTTTTTTGTCATGATCGACTTAATAAATTGTGATTAGTGATTTAATATTCAGAGAGTAACAATTCTGTGGGCAAAAATGCTTTGTTGAATAAAAAGGGCGAGGCTGAGAAGATAAAAAGGGCAACACTCACCAGACATCCATCTCTGAACACACAAGATGACAAAACATGATGAAGAATGAGCTATAGCAACAATAGACCACCCCAAGGCCACTTCATTAGGTATAAGGTCTACCTAAAAAAGTGGCCATTGAGTATAAACAGTATGTAAACACAGTTATAGGACAGTGTGCATTCATGAGTGTTCATTAATATCTCTGTTTGTAGAGGAAGTGAACAAAATAAAAAAGCCCATCATATGGTCTGGCAGATTTTGGGCATGAGACCAGGGATGACAAATGTGCTCTAGCTATAATTCAATCTGCTCTCATAATTCTCTAACTTTTAGGGACAGACAGAATGAAGATTTTCCGGCAATTAGGCGGCCAAGTCATCGTCCAATAACTGTGATCGAGTGTTAGTTAAGATGCTTTTTCTCTCACTTTATCTATTGACAGATTGAGGGGTATAAAGACACTGGGTAAGTGGCAGAAAGTTACTGTGAATATGCTAACGAGAGGATTTAGTCCTGGATCCAAAATGCTGTCAATTTAATCATGGCACAACATTTATTTATATGCAGTATTAGGGAACATAAAGATAGTGATGTGAGCTTGTAACACCATGCCTTTCAAGTGTATTTTGTATAGCCTGATGAGTTCAAAATCATTTGTAGGATTTAGACCAAGGGGTGGTTTACTACTAATATAAGACATTTTTGGCTTTGGTATTTTTTCTGTAGTCCTAGTTTAGATGTGGTTTAGACATGATTAAGCTCTGTTTTAGTCCTGGTTTAGGTCCAATTTTTGAATATACCTACAGTACTTCCACGTTTACACCATTCCAGTTTTGGTTTTGACCAGATTGTACCAATTTTTTTGCCCTAAACCTGGTTTAGTTTTTTTTGTACATCTAGTTTAGACAGTTTTAGCCATAGTTTAGTCCCGGTTAAGCTCTTGTTTACATTTTACATCTTTTTTTTTTTTTTACTTACTGTATGTTTTGAGGTGCTTTCAGTTTTACTGCAATAGAAAATGCATTCCTAACATAATTACATTTCTTGCTTTCAGAGTAAGCTGTACGCCTTGGTGATGGTTGATCCTGATGCTCCAAGTCGTGCTAATCCGACTAAAGCCAACTGGCGGCACTGGCTGCTTGTGGACATACAGGTATGCCACAAGTCACTTCCATAACACTTCTGCTTCATGTTTATTTACAGATAGCCTCATGTGTTTTGGTGATAGGGACCCGAACAGCTTTTGTGATTGGATTACAAACTCTTATCATACAAATTTATGGAGCAATGGTTTCTCAGAAAATGTCCATTCCTCATAATCTCGAGGTCACACTTGGCATGTCTTGTGTTTATAGCTGCACTTGGGTCGATGGCAAGGCTGAAAAATTATGAATGGTTTTTAAGCCTAACTTGGTGAAGAAAAAAAACGATGCCAAGTTCAGAAAATGTTAATTTTTCATATCATGTATCTTGTGCAATAAATGCCTGTGACAAAAGTGTGGGAGTAAGTCTATCTAAATGGCTGTGAAAGTTTGCAAGGGCCCTGTCAGCAGCGATTTCCCTGAATGCTGCCGCAGAGAGCCCAGGACGTGTGAGACAGAGATTTTGGGGAGAGCGACATCTTAAGGTGCACAGTCTCTTCCTCTCCATCCCGCCACGGCCCCCTGCTCCCCCCTCCAGAGTAGAGATCTTGGCACAGCGTCCGCTCTTCATCTGTTCCCCGAGGCAGAGCAGCTCCCCCAATGATCCACACTTCCATATTTTACACCCCCAAAATGGGCACCGCTCCGATCCCCGTATTTTTTCGCTTCATCTTCATCGCTCCCTTTTATCCATCGTTTCGTTTGTGTGTTTTCACGTTGTTTGCATTGGAACGCCAAAATGAAGTGTTGAGTTGTTGATTGCCTGAAATATTTGGTGCTTTTTGCAGACATTTTCTAATCCCGCAGGAACTGGAGATCAACCCAGTAGAATAAGTCTAGTGATCTGAAAAACCATGGCATACAAAGACTCACTTATGTATCATTGCTTTGATTTTGTTTCAGATATCTCTTCTACATTCACTGAATGGCACATTGAGTTAGAGCTTTATAAGTTGCTGTATGTAGATGTGATGCTTCATGCATCTGTAAAAAGTTTTTAGTTTGCTTATGCAATCATCATACAATTTAACAGGTCTTGAAACAGATATTTTTTACCATTACATACATTTTTTTCTTTTTTTGGCATACCGTAAAAAAGTTGGTACAGTCTTGTTCCAATTATCAAAGCAAAATGTTGCAAATTAATCTTAGTTGCAGAATACACTTCTATTTTGAGCACTACTTACTTTTACAGTCTCTTATTGTCCCTATCCTTTGTTGAGAAGTGTTTCTGCTTACAAATTCAACAAATGTTGTTTTTTTTATAAAACAGCAAAAAGTAATTGTGTACTATTTTGTTTAATTTGCAGATTAATACATTCTGTTTTAGGTTACACTTTAAAAATTCTATAAAAAAAAAGATCAAAAAATCCTAATTTGAATGCCATTCTTTGAACTCCCACATTAAAACATTCTTTATGTTTTTCATTCAGTCGTTTTTGCCTGTCAGGCCCATTGACCAGCTGCAAATAAACAAATGTCTTTCAAGTGCTCAGACAGACCACACTCTCTCCAGCAATTCAATTTCCTGTCACTTGTGTGGGTGTTGACCTGCTCTGCCCATGCCGCGATTGGCCACTGGGATGCTTTTCTGATAGTGACGTGTGGTTGGTCAGAAGGGTTAATGAGCCTTTTGAGTGATGCCAACTGCAGTGGGAGGTGTTTAATTGACCGGGGTGGATAGGTGACATCACATAACCTCACTTTGATTTTTTCACTTGTCACTGTGAATCTCACTCTGCTGTTGTCACTAAACGCATCAATTACTAAAAAAAGGGTTAGGGTTTATGTGAATACAGTATGTAGTAATGTGACTTTTAATTCACACCCACACTGGCCATAGGGTACACCCTTTAACTAAAAAAGTTCCTTAATATGGCCTTTTCGATTCACAGTTTTGTGCATTCAGAGATGGACATTTGCAAATCTTTTCTTGTAGTCATCAGTACATACATTATATTCTCATCTTTGTTATCAGAATGACATTTTCACCCCCAGAACTGTTGCTCCCTGGATTTTTTCTTTTAAGGGGGCAGCCACTTGTGCTTAGAAATCCCACTAGATATGCAGTTTATGGAATAGTCAGACCAACAACAAGACTAGTCACTAAAAACATCTTTTTTCTTATGCTTGCTTTGAAGTTGAATTAATTTAGGTTATTGTGTTAACTTTTAACTGAATTGGAGTACCTAATAATGGCTGGAAAGTGTTTGTGTATCCCTGTTTTAAGTTTCTTTATGTTTGTTGTCTGCATGTTGTTTGTTATGAAGTGCGTTTTTCTAGTCAGGGGTCATAGTTTTGATGTCAGATGGAAAAGCACTTGGATCTCTTGTCAAACATTGCACGCTCTTATAGCCATTTTCTTCACATTAATATTAATTAGTTCAAGGTCATGCGATCTTGCACCAGTTTGTATGTGTTTCTATAATTAGTATGTTTTCTTTATCCATTTCTCAAGTGCGTGAAGGTAAAGATTTTATTGAGAATGAAGAGAGGTTGGTGAGAACAGAAGGCCATGATCCAGCCATACTGTATAACAGAGGTCTATAAGATGTATTGAAAAGGTACTAAGCTAACACCAAAATGGGATTACACATGTCAAATTAACAAAATAATCTATGGCAAAAGACTACATTAAAGCCTTATTTTTTCATCATTACTCTCAAAACCTAGGTGTAGACACATGCATGGTCCATAGCACAATATAAACAGACTCAAACACAAAAAGACACAATTCAAAATGTATGTATACATTAGGTGATAGATTAGCCTGTACTACATTATGATTTCTGGTTAAACAAACACTAAATTAACTGATTTCAAAATAAAAGTCCAATTAATAAACTTTGCTATGCTGTAGTGTTGTTACACCATTCATTTCTCTATAGCCAACAGTTTACTCCTGTAATTAAGCTTAAGCTGTAAAACCACCTGTCTGTTTTCTAGGAATCATTTTATTAAATTGAATATATGCATTTCCTAATTTAAATACTGGCTCTCGATGACCTCTTGAGTTCTGGAGACTGCAATTTAGCTTCTCCTTAACACACTTCACTTCAATTACAGACATTCACCAAAATAATGATCAACAGATTGTTTTGTGAGAGTCTTAAGTCGAATCCAGATTGCGAGCCTCTCCCTCCCTCTCGTCTCTAAATTAATGCAGATGTTTGGCTACGGTCTTGCAGTGATAATTACTGTAACAAGTGAATCATTAGTATCTGAATAGAGTCGGCTTATATAAATACACAGCACTAGGGGTTACTTTCACTTAGTGTCTCATTATAGTTTGGGTGGTTCGTGAGCCAACATGATGCAATATGAACTTGCAAATCAGTGGTAAACTTTATGCTCTTTTCCCTGAACTGCGAAATGCCAAGTTGTTTATTATCGCTGTGAAATCCCATTTGAGCAAACATACTATAGCCCAAGGTTTTATCAATTTTTCACGTTTGTTTAAAGGCTTCTCGGTTGCAAGTCTGTCTCTCTGTGACAGGTGAGCACTGCTTGGCACAGGTAACTTTTTCAGCGCAAAGAAAAGTAGTAGATGATTTGTGTTAGAAGTTTTAAAGGTACCCTATTTTGTTCAAATAAACTATTACGAGCTTTCTTGCATGTTATGTTTCTTTCAATAATCCTGTATGCTGAGGCGCCGATTTTCTCAAGAGCTAAAAGCAAGGGCCACTTTTCTCTGTAGATAAGTGAAACCCTAACTTTCCTTTGTGTGCATTTGTTGATGTCATGAAGTGGGCGTTGCCAGTAGGGGGAATGAGAACCTTAATTACCTAAAAAGGCCCCTTTAAGTAATTTGTTTTCAAGTACTACATATATTCTTGCTAATATGGTCCATGTGTTTTTTATTTGTGTTTAATTGACGGACAACTGGACAGCTCAGTCTGGACATGGTGTGGCTCACTCCCTGTAGCATTATGAGACTTTAGGGATATGCATGTTTTAAGTCATTTGTGTAGTATCCGCTCACAAAGGCACACAAAGCCTCTGTTGTGCTGCTGGTTCGGCAAATACAAACAGTGAAGTATTGTGACTGTATCAGGCCAGCTGGCTTTGTGTTTGTGTGTTGTGTGGCCTGCAGAGATCGTCTGCTCCACACCTCAACATGTCCGCAAAAATCTCATAGGCGTGCAGTTTTTAACTGCAGTTCTTCACAAGTATGCTGCTAAAAATTATAATGTTTTAAATTCATATTATATGCTTTAATATCTACAAAAACACTGCTTACAGTTATTATTATATTGCAAGAAACTGCACCACATAAATGTCTTCATCTAACAGGACATCTAACAGTCTGAAGTTCTGACCAAGTGAAAATATAAAAGGCTAGTCTTGCTTTATCCTTGAGTTCTTGTTTAGTCCTGGTTTAGTCTTTTATGTTTTGACACACCCCTGTTTTACTAGTAAATGTGAACTGGTCTGTTGAAAGTTACATTATGCCAAAAAGCTTTCACAAATATTGCAACTGAAGCCATATTATTATTGATATATTCATATTAAATATACGCATAACATGTATCATGTTTTTCATAGTATACAGTAAATGCCATACACATTATTATTGTAAAAACTGCAAACCAGCTCATGTTAGACACTAGTTGTTAGTTCTTTTGTGCAGATGTGTTGAAATAAATATTAAAATTTACTCTCGACTTGTTCTTCAGAAGTACAGTTGCATATGCTAACTTCTGCCAGTTGTGACAAAAACATATCTGCACCTACACTGAAGAGCTACATATGCTGCTTGTCTTTGTCTTCTCAAGTTGAAGTTAATGTCAAGTTTTGCAAAGTATTTCAGTCACAAATCATTAGCATGTTGAAGAAAGCGATAGTAATGAGTGTTTAAAATCATATTTATAACCTCAGCGATAGCCTTTGAGTTTGTTTAGCTAAATACTTATCCAATATTCCAAATAAATATACATAATTGCATTGTTCTTTTAGCCTGTAATTATCCCTCCTGTGGCATGTTATGATTTAAGCCGTTTATTTTTTGACAGACAGCTGCCCCCATATGGAAGCCAAAAACAATTTCCCCAAAGGCCAGGCGATCCATAGCTCTTAGTTTCATTGCGAGAACAAAGAACCCTTGGTATTATTCATAATTAAACACTTATTGTGTAGTCGTCGACTGAATATTTCCATTCTTATGCCTGTCTCCTTCCTGTTCGCTGGTACTTTTGCACCTCGAGCCGGGAACATCTGTCTGGCGTCAGAGAGGAGCCTGGCTGTGCAGATTGGAGCAGGTAGCGGAGCACATTGTAGCCCGGCTAATGATGAGAGTGTCTGCCCTCTTCTCTTGGAGGAGACGCAAGCTGCTGCTTCACTCCACTCATACGCCCAGGGAAACAGATTTCCAAACATATGCAGTATATTTTAATCCAGTTGAGCACTTCATTTTCCACAAACACAAATAACCTTACATCCATATCTTATGACAACGGGGTGGGCGCAAAGGAATTGAACATTTTTTTCTTTTTAATGTGATATTTTTTTTGCCTCCAAAGTTGCTAAACATGCTCTTAACCCAGGTTAACGGTTTGCTTGTTTATGGTTACACAAAGTTTTACACAGAAGCGGCTCCTGGCTCAAAGTCATATGAAGCAACTTTGTGCAGTAGAAACTGTGAGGTGCACCTGTTGTCATCCTTTGTTTAAAGTTATACTAACAGGATAACATGTGAGTCTAACAGATTGTAGTCAATAATACAGATGTACACAAACCAGTAGTGGAAGTGATGCAGCTGCCTGACAAAAAGTGGACACAAAAGATAGAAAATATAAGAAGACAAAATTTTAAATAGCATGTGTCGGTAAATAATTAGTTGAAACCTTAAGTTGAAGTAGTTAGTTTGGGTCATTCTTTGTTTTTCTGAGCCATGTGAATTTCCCCTGGTACAAGTGGAAAACAATAGCCCTTAACATGGAGGCCCAGCTGGAGGTGCTTAACATTTAAGGCAGTGCTCATCCTGCTGTCAGAGCAGCCAGAGAAATGTCAGAGGTGCTACTAGCTTTTGAAAGTTCAATAAACTTGGACATTACCAGAAAAAAAAACTAAAGACGCAGATGTCTTTTGACTCCTGAAAACATCACAACATTTAAAAAATGTAAATCATTTTGTGTCGTGTAAGTCATTTTCTATTTTGTATATCTGTGGATACAAAAAAAAGGGTGAAGGCAACAACGATTGTTCAAACTATTTATGATCCACTGCTCTATAATACTGTTTTGATTTCACACTGTTACTGCTGTAGTAAACTTTTTTTTTTTCAGTTTCTTCGACCTACTGTTTGTAAGTTATTGGCAGGGTCCGTTTGTCAATAGTCTACTTTCATTTCTGCTTTATTATTATAAGAGCCAATAAAAAACATTCTAATTCAAAACTTTTGTACACAATGAATGTCACATTTCCAAAAACCCAACTCCAATCTTAGATAGTTATATTAATATTGCACCATCGATCCCATGTTTGTTGCCTCTTTATTACAAACAGGTTGATTTTCTTTAGTGTGGGCTGCTGCTCTCACTGTTCTCCGCCACCTAAAGGGAGAATTACATAAGAATCCTCCGCTTTGTCAGCTCCATCCCCCGTCTACATGCAACAAACACAACACGAAGCACTGTATTGGAGCCGATAACCTACCGAGCTTCTTGCCATCGTTATAAAAACTGACCTCCTCGCTGCCGTTGCCGTGGTGAGATGATTGGGACGGTTTTACTGCATCAAAATTCAATTGGCATTATACATTTTTGCTTAATATTTCCATATAAAACCAAATCCCTCTTCCACTATGCACATTGTGACCTTTTCTCAATAGAGAAGGAAAATGAAAGAGTTTTTTGGGAGATTTGCTTATTCAAGGATCAGCCCACTATCGGCACATACACTGTCTTGGATAAATCTTGCGTACTCTCCAAGAAAACAACCTGGAAAGCCCTTCCTTGATCCGGGCTGTCACATTGGAGACAGTTTGGACCACATCCCATGCTACTGCAGTTTAAAACCAGGATACAGCTCGGCACGGCATAAAGGCATTTCTTTTAATATGTGCCCCCTTTCTTCACACCCACGACCATTGTGTATGAAATCCTGTTTTTTCTTGAAAAGATTTCTGGTTGCAGCGCAGACAATGTTCCCCCACACAAGCTGTCGTCTTTTTGTCATATACTATACCCCCCTACCCTCCCCACAGCCATCAGCACTACCACTTCAGTCAGTAAAAAGCAGATCTCTGGCAGTCGGCCCTTGCATGTTTGTGTGTTGCGGTGTATACAGGTGGGGGGCTTGCCGGAGTCTGCCTACCTGTAAACCCTTGCAAACTGGTCACTTTTGACACAACATTGATATGGGCTGAACGCGCTTTGTACCCAGGGGAGACCAAGGGGCGGGCATACGGGACAAATGTCAGGTTTGGTAGGAGACTGCTGGTGTCCCCTGATAGGGTACAGTGAAGGGGAGTGAGGCATGCTGATAAAAACAACTCACGTAACAATTATGCGCACCTAAAATAGCCCTTACTTAAGTATAGTGCGAGCTTGCCAGTTAATTGTACACAAAAACAAAGACTTCACAAAAGACCTCCTGCAGCCAATGTATTTTCTTTTATTTTGGCATGATAATTAAGTGTGACAGCTATGAATGCAAGTTGGCACATATTATAGTGGCCTGTCTAACTCATTGTTAATGATTATGAGTGTCAGTAATCCAAAAGTTCAAATAAACTAAAAAGTAGAAACTGTTGTGTGATGGCGCACATTGTACAACATTAGACAATACTTGCATCTATCACACTGCATACAAAACAAATAAGGTGCCAGCTCTTAATAACATGTCTTTGAAGATAC
>JAVQKG010174782.1:0-11135 GCA_036025885.1 Hypseleotris bucephala
TTTAGAGTGAAGGAACTGTTTAACCAATCACATGCTTTGATAGGACAGGATCACTCTGATTGGTTGATATCTCTTTTATCTTTCCAGAATAAGAATTATTAAAGAGCTTTGTTTATTTAAAAATGTACTGCTTATTCACAGTACTTACATGTCCCGAACGAGAGGAAATAAGAAAGGTGACTGTTTCATTCAGACTAATTTTTTTAAAGACGCATCACTTTTACAGTCACAAAATCTGGTAGTGCAGCTATAACTTTTTGCTCACTGGCCAAAGGGGCTAGCATTCTTCAAAAGATAGTAGCCACTTAATGACTTGAATGAATTTAGTGGCCACAGTTGTCATTATGTTTCATGTGTATTGTATGTTTAGCTTGCAATATTATTATAAAAGTACAATTTGATATTTCTGCTTTACAATAACAACACCAGACCTAAACTATTAAATGTACATTATCTATGCACTAAAAGCTAACAGGACAAATTGGCTAGTGTGAGTGAATATGTCTGTAGCCATAACTAAAATCTACCTGCATGTGGCAAGTTGACTAGTGCTAATGTCAAACCCTGATTATGATCCATATTGTTACAGGACCTAGTTGAACACTCAATGCATTGTGGGAAATCTAGTCTGGCTATGCTTCCATTGCAGTTTTATAACATAGGATGATGCAAGTCTAGGATGGTCAACCTATCACATGTTTTGTTTTACAGGGGACAGAAGAACTAGAAGTACGAATCTTAGTACAGGCTCGTCCCGGACAAGACATCAGGTCAGGACAAGAATTCAATTAAGTCTTTGTTCTACTAATTATATTTCAATAACATTACAACTAGGGCTGAACAATTTTGAAAAACTATCTAATTGCGATTTTTATGACAGATATTACGATTAGATTTACGATTTGTTTTTAAAGCCAAGAATCAGTTCACAGAGCACAGTTGAAACATGTCTGAAAGCATTAACACTTGAAAAAAAGACTAAAATATGAACTGTCAAACTTCCACAATAATCACATGCCTTTCAGATCATGTTTGTAGAGATTAAACCTACAAGGGAAGCAGGTTTTTGACCATATATTCTGTTGTGTGCAGAGATATTATACTGACTAAAAAATTGCAGCCTTTGCTATTTGCTAATTGTGACCATTAAAATTGCGATTTAAAACAAGCGTCCTTGCATTGTTCAATTCTGATCTCTTCATTTGGTCAATAACTCCTGTCTTCTGTCTCGTCCCAGGCCTATTGGTCATGATATAAAGCGCGGGGAGTGTGTCTTGGCGAAGGGCACCCACATGGGCCCCTCTGAAATCGGGCTCCTGGCTACGGTGGGCGTCACAGAAGTGGAGGTGCAGAAGTTCCCTGTGGTGGCTGTAATGTCCACAGGAAATGAGGTGAGTACTTTTAGCAATTCATAATACAAACACTTGTATAGTATAGTTAAATTTAATTTTGATTCTATGTTTTTATTGTCATGTATTTTTTTATTATTGCTCCATGTTATGGATCTGTTTTGTATGAATGGTATGCTGGAACTGAACTAACTGCAAAACAAATCTACCCTTGGGTATAAATAATGTAACCTGAACCATAGTATTGTTTAGCATTGAAAGAACAGCAAAATAAACCAGATAGATTTAGATCTTGGGAATATGACAAATGAAATATGCTCATTTAATACTTCTCAAATTGTGAATCTGTGCAATTTGTTTATATTTTGAAGGATCAGCATTACCAGTCCTTTCTTTTCTCTATTTTGTGGCAGCTGCTGAACCCAGAAGACGACCTCCATCCTGGGAAGATCAGGGACAGTAATCGCTCCACTCTTTTGGCCACTATACAAGAGCACGGCTACCCCACCATCAACCTGGGCATTGTGGGAGACAAGTACAGACTTCATATTCTCATAGCACATGTATACAACCATTGGCAATACTTCAATTTCCAATTTGCCCAATACTGATTATCGTACCAATATTTTGCTAATGGTAGGCTGTGTATCTTGAAACTATTAAATCATTATCTGTTTGAAATAACTGTTTTAATTGTATGAATTTATTAATCCATAAATATTATTTTTAGTTCATTTTGTCACCCAAAATTTTGACTTTTCAAATTGAATTTCCTTCTTTTGTCTGCTGCTAAACCCAAATATTCAAAGTTATTCTTTTTAACAACAGATTACAGTAACACTGGCCAACTGTATAGGTGGATTCCAGCATCAGTCAAAATTGTAAATATTGACTGATATCGATGTTGCGCTGATAGATTGGGGCATCCCTACAAACACTTAATGGTCACTCTGTTAGTACGCACTTGGACCACCTTTTGTCATCAGAATATCCCTAACATAATCCAGACTTGAATCAAATTATAGCGGACAGTAGTGGTACACATATACCTCTTTGCTGCTTCCATTTTTGCCCACATAATTGCCCCAGACTTTTTAGTAGTAGTTATTATTAGTTGTCTTGTGGTTTGCTTCATCTACATTTCCTTCTCTTCATAATTCCTCTTTCTGCTCCCCACAGTCCCGATGATCTCCTAAATGCTCTAAATGAAGGCATCAGTCGTGCAGATGTCATTATCACCTCAGGAGGAGTGTCTATGGGAGAAAAGGTAGGATCCATCAACAAACTGTGGTTTCAAACAGGCTGGAGGCTGTGTTGTACTGACATCTAGTGGTAGGCAAGGGAATTATATGAAATTGTTGAGATCACCATACTATTATACACTGCCCGGCCCCCCAAAAAAACTCATCACCTGGATAGAGCGCATTAGTGTCCGCCCACCTCTGGTTCTGGAAGCAAAAATCCCATTCATTTTTCCCATAGACTTTTCGAAAAATCCATATTGTAAGAGTTTAAAATATTGTTGGAGGCTAACCAGCTACGGTGTAAGTCATGGTCATAGCGCAAATATTTTAAATCTGAAAAAAATGTAATATTTTGCTGAGTTTTCTTATTAAAATTATTTATTTTAGCTGAAAATATTTGTGCTATGAATGTGACATACGCCGAAGCTGATTAGCCTCCAACAATTTTTTAAACTCTTACAATATGAATTTTTTGAAAAGTCAATGGGAAAAATTTATGGGAATTTTACTTCTGGAACCAGAGGTGGGCGGGCACTAATGCACTAATTTAACTAAGCAAATAGGTAAGAGACCCCTGTGGTTGGTCAGATCTAGGTTCAGTAACATTATGTGTCCAAAGAATGAGGTCAGCTGAATATACTGAATGACCAGGTTATTCCTTCAATGGATTTTTTTCTTCCCTGATGGCACTGGCATATTCCAAGATGTCAATGTCAGGATTTATTGGGCTCTAATTGTGAAAGAGTGGTTCAGGGAGCATGCAATATCATTTTCCACCACTCCAGACTTTGATGCCATTGAGAATCTTTGGGATGTGCTGGAGAAGGCTTTGCACAGTGGTCTGACTCTCCCATCATCAAACAAGATCTTGGTGAAAAATTGGTTGGAAATAAATCTTGTGACATTGCAGAAGATTATCAAAGCAATGCCACACAATTAAAACACAATTTAGTCCAACAAATGATTAAACTGTACAGTATAAGCTCATTTTTTAAGGTGACTTTCTTTTTGGCCAGGCAGTGTATAGAACTTTATTTATTTCTCTAACTCATTCTGGTGTGCGATTTCAGGACTACCTTAAGCAGGTGATGGACATCGATCTTCATGCTCAGATCCATTTTGGGCGTGTTTTTATGAAACCAGGGTAAGACATTTGGGAAATTTTAAGTACCCAGCTAGTTTGTTATCGAAGTTGATACATCTACAAAAATAATAGCCTACTTTACATAGAGATTCATTAGCCCCTCCTACTTTTTTCAACTGTGGGGTCTGGTCCGCTGTTTACGAAGTGCAACATTGTGTGTTTTGTTGGCCGTGTCATACACAGACTTTGCTAATGTGACTTCCTGGTAAACAACAAGCTGGGTGCCTGCATGTTTGGCTTTTTAGCGTCATGTCTGGTGTAAACTCGGTAAACTCTGCCCTTGAAATTGAATGTAAGAATGCAATAGAATAGGAAAAGACTTAGTTGCGGCTGGCCAGTCAACAGATTGATCAACTTAGACAATAAAAATGGCAGATAGATGATCATCTTTGGGACACATTGTGCAATGTTGTGCAATCTAACTGGATATCTGGTTACCCCATCCACTAAAGTTGACTAACCGATGGCATCTTTTCTACATATTAAAAACATTGATGATTTGATTCTCTTTCAAATTGTTTTTTATCTCTTCTTCTTTCCTCTGCAGTCTCCCCACGACGTTTGCCACCCTGGATATAGACGGTGCTCGTAAACTGATCTTTGCGCTCCCAGGTAGTGTGTGAAGTTGAGAGTTAGAGTCAAATTTATGCTACTGTTTCCGAGGAGACATCACTCATGTATTGTCCTCTCTCTCTCCCCTGTTCTCCCCCTCTCGCTCGCCCCTCTTTCTGTGCCCCTGCGACTGTCCTAGGAAACCCCGTGTCGGCCGTTGTCACCTGTAATCTTTTTGTTATCCCTGCCTTGAGAAAGATGCAGGGTATTTTGGACCCTAGACCCACCATTATCAAAGCGAGGGTATGCTGCACTGGGACACACTGGGCTTCAAGGGGCTTCTGATCAAGAAACACAAAGACAAAGATGATATCGACTTGAACTACTACTTCTCAGTGAACTACAGCCAGACAGAATATACTGGACACTAATGGTTCTATGTTGAATAAAATAATTCCGTATTCTAATATTTCACCCATGTTTCACAAGTTTTACCCATAACCAGTCCAGTCATTGCAGATCATTGCAGTTGAACTTATAATTTAATAATTTTCATCATCCACCCGATGCATATTTATGATCACCACTTTTTGCAGTAACTTGGCAAAGGAGCCAGTCACGGCCGACACTGACCTCAAGGTCTGGTAGTACTTTTTAATGAATATTCTAATGCTACTACAACCTATGAATATTCATAAAACACAACAATAGCATATGCACAGAGGTGTCTACAGCTAGGCTCATCCAAAAAGAGATCTGCCAAACTGGATGCTCTCCAGAGACAACTGACTGTTAGGAATATGAAATCTAAACAAGGACATTACTGCCACCTAGTGTCAGGACTGACAATCTGCCATTGCAAATGATCATTTCAAGCTTCTAAATGAGAATCCTAATGTATTATCTTTCCTCCCTCAGTTGTCCTGTGACGTGAAGCTGGACCCTCGTCCTGAATATCACCGCTGCATTTTGACATGGCATCACCAGGAGCCTCTGCCGTGGGCACAGAGCACAGGTAACACGTCTATGGATTTGTACCCTGTATTATCTTAGTGGAAGTGCTGCCAGTCAACTAAACTAGGTCTAATCTAGCGACAACCAGGTGTAAAGAAGGTCTAAACATGATTTAAACCAAGAACAAGCTTAAACTTTAGCCATTAACTAAACTAACTAAATCAGGAGTCATCTCAACCAAGTCTAAATAAGGTCTAATTCAGTTCAAAGTCACATCCTAACCAGAACTAAACAAAGACTAAACCCAAACTATATACATGACACTGGTCACCACATCTCTGACATATTTTCTAGTATGTTGAATGTGTTCATCCATCTGCTCTGTTGCCATAGGTAACCAGGTGAGCTGCCGGCTGATGAGCATGCGCAGCGCTAACGGGCTCCTGATGCTACCTCCAAAAACAGAGCAATACGTGGAGCTGCACAAGGGCGAGGTGGTGGACGTCATGGTGATCGGCCGGCTATGATGTCATCACTGTGGGACGGAGAGTCACTTAGCAAAAGGGTGTGAATGGGTGGTTCACGGTGCATGTCCACATATCATTGACTATTCTGTAATATGCAACGGCACAGCTAGTTTTTATTGATTTGGATAACGTTGAGGTATAGTCAACATCTTGATCACACCTAGATACATATAAAAAATTGATTTAAAAAGATTATAGTATTTCAAACAAAGAAAATATAACTTTTAATGAAAAAATCTAATTATAAAAAGAGATTTATTCTGTAATATATTATTATGATTATTCTTATTATTATTATCATTATTCTTATTCTTATCATTATTATATTAAGGCAACTTTGTTCCTTTCATTGCAATTGCTTTGTGTGTTCAATGCTAGACCTTATCTATAGCAGTAGCATTTTAATAGACAGCTGTAGGTGCCTGCCAGGACAAAAAAAATCAATTATTATTTTTCTCATCTTTAGTGGAAAAAATAATAATATTTGTTTTTGTTTTGGAAAAATGAAGAAAACATTGAGGAAGACTTCAGATTTCCAATGGTGCTCAGCTGCGAGGAAGAGGTCACAAAAGGCCACTTCCTGTCCGAGCGCCCGTCAGAGTTTTTCTCATTAGTATGCATCATAATGGCTTCACAAAAGAGCTTTGCTTGTTGTTTATCTTGTGAGTCTTGTTTATGTGCGCAGTGCCAAATACCTGGGCAGGTGCAGAGCAGGTGGTAGGGGAGGGGGTGGGGGGGGACCTGCCAGAAAGCTTCCTTATTCTGTACCGGGACGTCCCACTATCATTACTTACAGAGGGGCGAGCTGAGCCTGGGAGAATAATCTTTTATTTGAACAAACATATTTACGACAAAAAAATATGGAAAAAGAAACAGCTTCTTTAAGTGCTGACAGCCTTTTTAACCAACTTCACAAAAAATGTACAGAAAAAAATGAAACCATATTGTACAGATATATGTGACCAGCACTCCTAAGGAAATTATTATTAAGCAATGAGGAGACATTGAACAATGCTGTACTATAACATTTTCTGTAATGATATGAAACTGATGAAAGAGACTAAGATAATAAAAATCCTTGATCATTATGTAAAAAAAAGTTCTTGTTGGGTTTCCTTTTTAATAAAATCTAAATAAACAACGGAATCACTGCGTTTCTTCTTTGCTAATTGTATAAGGAAATGAAATGTCTGGTTTGGCAGCATGTGATGTTACTGCAAATTGCACATTACACACCTTTTTTTAACACATAGTATGGTGGCCCAGCTGGGACATATATCATTGTCTATGTATGTAACAACCTATACCACAAATGTACTTCCTCTGCCAAGAAGGTAATGTTTTCCGTTTGTCCGTTTTTCTGTCTGTAAGCAACACATAAACTACTGAATGGAGTTGGATGAAATTTTCAGTTAAAAGTCGGAAATGACACAAAGAACAATTGGATTTTTGGAGTCATCTGGATCACGTTTTATATCTGGGATTGTATTTATGGCATACACAACAACACTCAAAAAATACTGCGGTTTGAATAAAGGTCTGAAATTACACAAAAATCGGTTGAGTAAGGTGAGACACTACAGGTGAATTTTGGGAATGATCCGTGGAAATGAGCAGCCCTGGTGGAGGTCTGTGCTCTCCTAGTGCTTTCTAGTCTTCTATTTACCTGTGTGTTTATCTGCTTTTTCCTCATAAGGGATCACAAGGGCTCTTTCCAGCAACTATGGGTCTGAGGCGGGGTTCAATGTACAGTCTGTTTGAGGGCTGTTACAAATACAGTATATGCACTGACAAAGAACCATTCATGTTCACACTGATTGGAGGTTGTAGGTGACTGGTGCCTATGTATATCCCAGATCTTTTATGCTTGAAAAAGAATACACTGTACCATGGTTAGTTAATTACAGAGCTGACACACAAACAGCCAACCATTCAATCTCACATTGATTCAGAGGCCTATGTCCATACTGTATATCTTTGGATGGTGCGAAGAAAGTAGAGGACACTTGAAGTAACACAGTGAGGACATGCATAATTACACATAGCCACTTGGACACTCCATATTGAAGTTAAAGAATATAGGCCTTCCCTCACTTATATCAAATGCTATATAACCTTTGCCTTGCTATGATCATCAACCCATGAACATATGAATTGTTATCAGTCCAAATTGGATTTCTCTTCTTTCTTTCCAAGAAGGTAAGTATTTTCAAATCTGGAACTTGCAGTGAGAGCTTAATGAGGAAAAGAGGTTAAGCACAGAGGTGTCAGGGAGGATTAACCCGATCGAAAAAGCAGCAGGAAAAAAGGGAACATTAGATTTGGGAAAGATATTTCAAAAACAACATGAAGATTTGGCTGTTTGGATGGTTCAGTCTTTGTGTGGGGAAAGATGGTGTAAAGATAGTGTAAAAACTAAATACATTCAATATTAGGTTAAAGAAGACAAAATAACAAAGGGCAATTACACATAGCAGTCATTGTTTGCCAATTCAAAATTAGGTCTCGAGTCTTTGACCTCAAGTCTGAGTCATGTGGCAAAATATATAAAAATATGTTATAGAATGAAAGCGTTAAACTTTTGTAGGCTATATATTTACTTTCAAAGGGCTCAAGTCAAGTCCAAAGCCCACTGATGCTCCAGGCCAGGTCGAGTCACAAGTCTTTGCCCATTTTGTGAGTCAAGTCCTCAAAGGATGCACAACTTTTATTATTTTTTTATTTCTATAGAGCGACCCACTTTTACTGACAGTGGTGTGTATTGCTTTTTGTCACTATTATCTGTGGAGAAAAAAAACATGTACAGTACAGGTTAAAAGTTTGGACACATTTTGAATTATGAACAGTTTAACATGTTAGCATAACAGAAACACAATTGTCGCTTTAGCACATTTTCTGGGATAATGTTAACCTAGCCAATGACTTTTACAAGTGGCATATCAAAATCTGACCTTATTTACTTAATTTCAAAGTAAAAGTATAAAATCGAGATCTTTTGTTTAAACACAATACTGACAAATCTGAGTTGGGTCATTTTGGGGACTCTGTAAGGGATTTCTAGTTTCAAAGAAGGCTCCCAGAAAATGCAATCAAATTAGGGTATAAGTCTAAATTAGTCACATGCTTTCCCAAATGTGTCCAAACTTTTGACCTGTACTGTATTTTTCTTAGTAAAGATTGATGCTTAGGTTTGATGGCCATCTGGTCCAATATTATAAAGCACACTACACAGTTGACCGCTAGATGCCGTAGTAGTGCCATCCCGTTGCCATGGGAGACGGCTCTAAACAGCAGCAGTTCTTCAATGGCCGCCAGTGTCCTCTCAGCGCCCAGACCACAGACTTATAACACGGACTGAGCTCACCACAGCGGTACTGGAGAGGACCTGTGCTCGCGTTTGGGGCTTTCTATTACTTATGAACGACTTTTCAAAGTTTTTAAGCTTAAAGGAATAAACCAACCACTTTTTACCCGATCAACAGGCTGGCTTTGTGGTAAGTAGGTGCAGCGACAGAGGACCGCTACTCAGAAAGTGCGTTTGTTGTTAGCGACAGTGCAGCTAGGCTAAGTTACTTATCATTGTTAGGATGTCCAGGTTTCAGTTCAGTTTTAAAGGCTAAACCAACACAAGTTTGATCATTTTTCTGTTGTCCTAAACCTTACTTGTTTGAATTGATGGATTAGCTTTCTTGGTCAATTGTTTGTGTGAATTTCTAGGCTGAGTTGAGAAGTCAGAAGTTAGCAATGTCTATTTGGTAGGGTGTAGTAGCTGTAAAGTGCGTATAAATGCTTAATACGAAGGTACTATATAACTTCTATATATTTAGTTTGTTCATAGTTATCCTGTGATGTGACGCAAAGTTTGAAATTACATTTAATTGGGCTTTACGCTTTTTTTAAGCTAATAACGGTCAAGTGTGTATGTGGATATTGGCTAGTCTGTCAGTTCCAATCTAAATAGTATCAAAACATTTACAGCTTCAACTTTTATATAGCTAGTCAAGTTACTACTTTGCAATTCTCTGAAGCTGTGGCTAATTAAACCTGGTGGTAAACCACTGAAACATGTGGTACTCATTTATCTTGTAATTTGGAGTATATTTTACTCAGTATAGTTTGACAATAATGTAACAAGGATATCTATGTACATAATATAGATTATGAACAGATAGAAAATGTAAAAAGTTTGCAACACAGTCATCCAGGATCAAATTAGTAGATTTGATTTGTAGCAAGTTATGGAAATCATGTTTGTAGAAATTTGGTCTAGATTTAGGCCAATTGGAGACTGCTGTTTGTGGTATAGTCCAATGTTACAGCCCTTCTGCACCAGGTAAGTGATCATAGTACACCAGTTTTTACCATAAATGGGTCTCAAATAATATGTCTACTCTATAAACTGAAAGAATATGGCTAAAATGATGTTTGCTGCTCTAGTTGGCATTGTTGATTGATTTCTTGGCTGACTACCTTTGCACTTACCGACATATGCTGAACTCAAAACAAGTTTATGAATATTGGTCACTTATGTTACATCTTTTTATCTGGCAGGAGATGTCCAGTATGTTTTAGGTCCTCCCAGATCCTGTCGAGCATCCCACTAGTGTTTAGTGACCAGTCCAGCCTGAGATCCCTGGCCTAATTAAGCCCATAGGAACAGATGGCTCTTTGGCAGTGTGTCCTGATTGTGAGCCATGCGCTGTGGTACTAAACGAAGCTAAACGCTTTGGTGTGGGCGGAGACTGGAGGCTCGGATCAAAACCTGCCAGGCTTAATTAGCTGTGGGAAGTAGGTAGGACTGGGGGCAGGGCAGTCATAAGCAGTAGTGGGTGATTTGACTGGCTATGTTTGAGTTGAAGAGGTCCAAAATTGGCTTGGAATAACAAAGCCATTTATGAGCTTTGTATTATTCATACAAGAAGGCTTCTAATAATAGTGAGTAGTTGAAAACATGACCTCTGACCGTAGTAATGAAAAGTGTACGTGCTGGCATCTGTCAAGCTTATAATGTTAGGTCAGGAAGTTCAAGAAGAGTTCAAAGCTACCTGATTTCTATAAAATAAGACCTGCAAAAGATTGTCTGAACCAGGTCTAATCTTGGACTATGTACTGTACAATATTGCTTACAAATAATGCAATTGGTGATATTTTCAGCTAACTTGGTAAAAGCCAGATTGATAGTGTAGCACTCTGCTATTCAGAGTTCTACACATCAATCTGGAATCGCTTCCATTGAAAATGTCTGAAAGAGGACAACAAACAAGGAACTGCTAAATTAGTAAATTGAAATTGAATTTATCGCTGGGTGATGTTTAATGTTTTGATAAAACGTATTAATTGTTTCAGCCCTTAGTATATTTTAACC